>APFE030598909.1:114284-144737 GCA_000404065.3 Pinus taeda
TAAAATATATTTTTTAATTTACATATGACTAGGTCATTAACCATAAGACTCTAACACATGACCAAGAGTAGAATCTAGCATAATGAATAGTTGACAGTAGGCGAGAAAAATCAATGGATGAGAGCAAGTTTGGGGTGACATGTCCCATAGGTTACATACCTGAAGTTCGCAAAGGGTTGTGCAAAAGGGAATGCCTAGGATGACGAGGACTGAGATAGCATTGTGGGCTGAGTGATGTGGAAAGGGTCGAGGTGAGATAGATCCCATGCATTGGCCAATCAGAGAACACATTAACCATGTGAAAGGTATGTTGCGTCATTACAAGGTTTAAGGCGGGGCCCACGTAAACAAAAAGCGGTGTGGCAAATAACAAGAAAACTTCCCTTCATGGAGTATGTCTCCTAGAGGTGGCCTTGTGTGGTGCTTAAGAATTAGCTGAGATGACTTAGCTCTAGGATGTTATGGTAGGAACATGGCTATTGGGACTGCTATATAAGAGTGGGAGTTGTGCACCAATTAGAAGTGTTGAGAGAGCGGAGGATCAAAATCACTAGAATGTGTAAGCCCGAAGGACAGTCCCCACTATTTCAAAGGGGAGACGAATTTTGAGCAACGTGGGATGAATTAGCACCAAGACAACTCAATGGTTCCTTGGATGTTTGAACTATATCAGAAATTTCTATGAAAAAGAGTCAGCAGATACAAAGGTCATACAACAAAGGCTTAAGAAGAATGTAGTATGGATAGATGCCATGACAAACGCAGTTAGAGAAATCAAGGATAAAATTAAAACTCTTCCTCCTCTTGCATTACCACAAGACAATCTTTCTTTCATTTTAGAAACACATGCTTCTAATCATGTATGGGTTGCAGTTTTGTTACATAAACAACATAAAAGTGTGCCTACACATCAGGGACATTTTCAGATATTGAATTAAAATATCCCTCCTCACATAAAGAAATTCTGGCAGTCAAGAGAGGCATCAAGAGATTCCATCTCTTCTTGAAAAGTGTCTGTTTTACGGAAAAAACAGATCTCAAGCATATGAAAGGAATGCTTGGAAAAAAAATGTCTGTTAGAACAAGGAAATTCAAGAACATCTTTAGCAATATCATCTAGGTTTTGAGAGAGACAAACAAATTGGTAATTTGAATAATTTTTCATCTTGATTTGTTCAACTAGCTCTGGGTTTGCAGGATTTCTTAAATGAATAAATTGTAGATCTCCTTGCAAAGTTCCATTTTTGAAACTTTGAGTGTTGTTACCTGGATTTAGATGTCTTTTTGGAAAAACAAGTGATGTTCCAGTCTTTTCCCTTGGAAGAATATACATCTTAAAACCTTTAAGAGGTACAAATATTTGTATGCAATATTTGCAGTCAAGATGTTGGCCTTTATGATCCATAGAAGAAAGATCAATTTCTTCATTAGTTAGGGAAAAAAATTTCCTTCATTCTTCTAGTCTTTTATGGCAAAAAATACAATTTGCAAAAGTAGTAGCATTATGGTTTTGCACATGTTTTTGATAAGGAGAAACCAAAATATTCATACTATATGAAAGATTCATGGAGGAATCTGGTTGTTTAGGCAATGATATATTTGGATGGAGTCTTAATGAAGGAATGGACTTGTTTCCATTTGTATATTTGGCTTTACCAAATCTATGTTTGCTAGATCCATTAGGAGCAATGACTTTTTCCAACTGATTTGAGGTAGAGCATAACTGAGGATACTTTCAGAAATAGGTGTATACTGACTATCCCATTCATTAGGAAAAGATACCTTTATGAAACATAATTGGAGACGGGTAGTATTTCCTGGTCTAACAACAACACCTTCTTTCAAAGCTCTTTTTGTCAATTTTGGATTTATGGCAGGCATAGATGTCATTACGAATTGCAAACAGACTGAAGTATGTAATTGAGCAATATGAGTGTCTGGGGCCACATCAAAACCATTGAACTAAATATATGCTTGGAGAAGCTAATTTATGTATGGATCAGTGAGAGAGATCTGATATCTGGGAACCACAGATGACCATACAGGTCCATTATTTTATCGACTTTGAAACCCTCCTATTAATGCATCATTGAAATCATTATGTCTAGAGCCTAGAACACAATTTAGACAGGAGGTGTTAAGGCCTAGCCTAACTAATGGATTGATTCCAAATTGAATCATGCCCAGGTGAACATATTTAAATCCATTTTCTATTCCCCATTCAATGTCTTCTCTACTCAGTAGTGGTACTTGATAAACAGATTGTCCTACTGAAAAAAGTTGAAACCAAACAACCTTGGAAAGATGTAGTGATCCAAGTCACTTGCGCATTAATAGGAAATGCTCGACTATGGTGGGAACATCTAGATAAATCTGAACAGAATGACATCTTGAACAAAGATGATCCTTTAGAAGCCATACTCTTAGCATTATCACATGAATTCCTTGGAATTATACCTTCATATGAGTCTCATTATGCTCAGTTATGCATGAGTCAAAGATTGTGTGATCTTGACTTACTCACAGAGTATTATTGCATTATGCAAAGGCTTTATTATAAGATTCAAGATCATGAGAATGTAACATATTTGCGACATTATATTGCTTCTATGCCAAGAAGAATTCTAGAGCTAGTCACACAAGAACTAGCTAAGAAAAAGATTTCTATTGATTCCCTTTCTTTGGCATCACTTCATCAACATATCCTCATCATCCTTAGAAATGAGTGTGCAACATATAAGAACAAAAGAAATCTTAAAAATAAGTTAGCTTTCAGTCCTCAGCTTTGTGATATGTTTTCAGATACATAGATTTAGGTGTTACAAAACTCCGAAAAGAAATCCTCTGAAAAAAATCTCAGCATTGTAATTTCTCCAAACCCAAATGGAATTCATGCCATCATCTGAAAAAAGATGATCTAGATATATTTTTAGAAAGAAAAGAAGACCTTATACTACTGATAAAAGAAAATGTTTTATATGTAGACACAGAGCCATTGGGCTAACAAATGTCCATCAAGAAAGCAAAAGACACAAGTCAAAATTTTTAACTTGTTTTCTTCATCATATAATCCAACTAAATGGGAACTAGTTTCAGACTATGATTCTTTAGCAGAATGTTTTTCAGTATATAGTTCAAGTTCAAATGATGAAGATTTAACACAACATTTTCAGATATTAGATGTAAATATTAGTGATGATGAAAACAATGATTGTACATTCATAGCAGATTGTAAAATGTTCTTGGGATATATCATCTCAAATGAAATTAGCTATCTTCAACAAGAAATTGATAAATTGTCTCCCAACCTATTTGTCCCAAGAAGCAAGCTTCAGAAAAGAATAAATGAATTACAAACGAATGTTGCTCCTATTAGGACCCTTTTACTAGTTGAAGAAAGAGAATATTTACCTCCTAATTATACTTCTCTTAGAGGGACTCTAGAAGACCAAACTAGTTAGGTTGAGAATAGGATCAGAAAAAACAAAAATTTAATAGCCACATCAACCAATGATATTAAGCAAGATATCCAATTGCTTGATGAATTGAACTCCTAGTTTGTCACCATGATGACTAAAGCAACAGAACTTCCACTTGAACCCAATTATGAAATTGAATATCTGAAAAACTTAGATTCAAAAAAAGAATTTGAAGAATCTGAATTAAAATACATTAGTGGAATTGGAGATAGATTAGTCATCCAAATTGGCATCAAAATACCAGGCTATAAACTTTATCATCTATATGCTCAAATCAACATAGGTTCAATGAGAAGTTGTTGCAAATACAAAGCAATTCAATCATACTATTGGCAGCCAATACAAATCCAATTCAATGTGGTCAACCAACAAATCATGAAGGTCTATTTTGTTACTCTAGATTTTCCTATTCTACTGAATAATCTGGTAGCATATGTTACATTATACAACTATGATTCAGGTGTTGATATTTTGTTAGGATGGGATTTTGTACAGAAATATATGCCAATTATTGTAGATAAGAGCAGTATAACATTTACAATCCATCTTTCAAAAGTTCAAGTTGCAACCAAAAGCAGTTTTATCATAAAAAATGACCCTGACAAAGAAGCAGAAGATATGGAAGTTTCTCTTAAAGATCTCAAAAAAATTGAGAAAATCATCAAAAATGCAGATCTCCATGCACCTGAGGTCTTAAAAGAAGTGCTTGAGAAACTCAAAAAGAATTGCATGTCAGAACACCCTGATGCATTCTGGTTCAGAGAAAAATATTTCATCACACTCCCATATAAAGAGGTATGTGAGAAACTCCACAAAAGGCATCAACAAATCATATGAGCCCTTCCGAACAAGATTTATGCAGACAAGAAATTCAACAATTGCTTGACAGAGGTCTTATTGAATCATCAAAAAGCTCATGGGCATGCCCAACGTTCTATGTCAATAAGCATTTAGAACAAAAATGAGGAAAGAAGAGGTTAGTCATAAACTATAAAGCTCTAAATGATGCCTTTTCTCCTACCAGGTATCCTCTTCCAAACAAAGAAATCTTGTTAGCTAGAATTTCTTAAGCTAACATTTTTAGCAAATTTGATCTGAAGAGTGGATTCTAGCAAATAGGAATTGTTCCACGTGACAGATTCAAAATAGCATTTGTTGTCCCAAATAGACAATATCAGTGGATAGTTCTACCCTTTGGTTTAAAGAATGCATTGTCTGAATTTCAGAAAAGAATGTAAGATATATTCAGACATTTAAATTTTGTCATTATATATATAGATGATTTATTAATATTCAGCAAAGATCTCCAAGAACATAAAATCCATCTTGAAGCCTTCTATGAGCTTGTGTATAAGCATGGTTTAGTATTGTCCTGTGGACCAGACAAATTTGTCATTGCTCAAACCAAGATAAACTACCTTGGTCTTGTCATTTCACAGGGAAAGATAGTGTTACAGGATCATGTTTTGCAGAATTTATTAAAATTCCCAGACTAGTTTCTAGATATCAAGACAACTCAACGGTTCCTTGGATGTTTGAACTATATCACAAATTTCTATGAAAAATAGTCAGCAGATACAAAGGTCATACAAAAAAGGCTTAAGAAGAATGCAGTATGAATAGATGCCATGACAAAAGCAATTAGAGCAATCAAGGATAAAATTAAAACTTTTCCTCCTCTTGCATTACCACAAGACAATTTGCCTTTCATTTTAGTAACAGATGCTTCTAATCTTGTATGGGCTGCAGTTTTGTTACATAAACAACATAAAAAGGAATATGTTTGTGCCCACACATCAGGGACATTTTCAAATACTGAATTAAAATATCCCTCCTCACACAAAGAAACTCTCGCAGTCAAGAGAGGCATCAAGAGATTCCATCTCTTCTTGAAAAGTGTTTGTTTTACGGTAAAAATAGATCTCAAGCATATGAAAGGAATGCTTGGAAACAAACGTCTGTTAGAACAAGGAAATTCAATATTTTTATGATGGCCATTATGGTTTGATGGATTTGATTTTGAAATCATATACAAATCAGGTAAATAAAACTACCTTGCAGATATGCTCACCAAAGAAGGTAGCAATCCTACCCAAGAAATCAAGGTCTTCGAAACAGGGGAAAGCTCTAATTCTAGGAAACAAAGGTTCCAAATTGAGCTCTGTTCAAATTGCCAACATGAATTTTGTTGGGAATGTCTAGTCTTTAAAATCAAATTACTTCCCATTGAGGTTCAACAAATGATTTTGTTCAAATGGTATAATTCTCAAAATGGAAGACTTGCATATGACATCAACTGGAACTTAATAAATAATATCTATATGTATTTTGGCCACACTAGAGATTTGCACATTGCTTACATTTATGACCCTGTTGTCACGTCGTATGAATATTATGGCATGCTCCAGTTTGCTCGGACACACAAGGGAATCCATATTTATATGTATTGTGAAGATATAATGAGCAATTACAGGTCTTGGAGCCCCTGGCTAGAAGTTTTGTTCTATATGTTTTCTCCCAGAACTTCTGAGATCAAAAATCTTTCTGCAAAAGCTATAATCAATCTTCTCAAAATTCAATTACAGGAAGGGGCATTGGCTTACAACATCTTTGAATTTAGTTTATCTCACCGAGTTACAACAGTCAACCTCACTGCTTAGAATGAGTTCCATTTGGCTATAGAATTTTTTGGAGATACTTGTCTTCCAGCTGATTAGATAGATCATCATTTCATGTACAGTCCTTTCTATGCTTGTCTTGGACAATTTTCTCCTCACTTGCTTAATCAAGTTATTCTTAGGGCCCAGCCAGCCCTCCATGAAGACTCTTTGAAAAAAGATGATTATTCTCCTCCAAGTGGATATCACTCTGACTGTAGTCTGAAAGGATATTATTAAGAGCATCTCTCTTTTCTCTTGTACAAATTTTACTTTTGGTGTTTAGTGGGTTCTCTCCATAAATACTCTCCACTGTGTAAAACTTTAAGGACAATAAAGATCCTTAGTTTTGGTGTTTAGTGGGCTCTCTCCATAAAGAATCTCCACTGTGTAAATATTAGGTTAACTATATGGACGAATATCTGAAACTCGGAGCACTTCTCCGACTTTTTGTGGGACTTGACCCACATTTCAGAGAATCTACAGAAAAGTTTAGATTTGAGATCTATTGACAAAGATCAGATTTCAAAGAAGAGACTATATGTTCTCTTGAAATCCTATAAATGAAGAAAATGTAATGCCATTCGGGGCATTCGAGTTGCTAGAGATCTCTCTCTTTCTACAAGCTCTTTGTCATTCTATCTTAGGTCAAGTTCGACAAGCCTGCGCATGTGCACTTTGACGCATATGTTAACCTAAAGTGGCGGGACTCTTAGGAAGCAATCCTCACTCTCTGTGCTATGCTACAAAGTCTGTAATTTTGCGCTATGCCACAAAGTCTGTGAATCTGGTATCATATCCATTCATATACTATGTATTTGGAAAAAGAATTTATTGAAATCTCTTGTTATCGTGATTTGTGATAAGTCCCTCTTGTTGGGCACCGTTGAAGCCGAGGAAGGCGTGGAGTGCACTGTTAGGGCATGAAGAGTTACAACTAAGTTATTCTGCTACAAGAATTTTCCAGGTGCATAAGTTATTCTCTACTTCTAATGGCTAATAATTCTTATAGTTTGACAGACAATTCAGAGCATAAAGCTGCTCATGAAAAATGTTGGGCTTTCTTGAAATATTTCAATAAGAAAGAATCAAATCCTATTTATAATGCAAGAAGAGTCTCGCAGGAATTTGACCCTTAGCCAAATTGGTCATTGCCCAATATAGATGTCTAAAAAATATATGAACTTCCTATGTTCAAATTTAAAGCTGCAAGTTTGTTTCGATTTACTTATGTAAATTTTCCAATTTCAGTAGGACAATCTGTTTATAAAGTACCACTACTAAGTAGAGAAGACATTGAATGGGGAATAGAAAATGGATTTAAATATGTTCATCTGGGCATGATTCAATTTGTAATCAATCCATTAGTTAGGCTAGGCCTTAACACCTCCTGCCTAAATTGTGTTCTGGACTCTAGACATAATGATTTCAATGATGCATTAATAGGAGGGTTTCAAAGTCCATTAAATAATGGACTTGTATGGTCATTTATGGTTCCTAGATATCAGATCTCTCTCACTAATCCATACATATATTAGCTTCTCCAAGCATATATTTAGTTCAATGGTTTTGATGTGGCCACAGGCACTCATATTGCTCAGTTACATACTTCAGTCTGTTTGTGAATCGTAACAACATCTATGCCTACCATAAATCCAAAATTGACAAAAAGAGCTTTGAAAGAAGTTGTTGTTGTTGGACCAGGAAATACTACCCCTCTCCGATTATGTTTCATAGAGGTATCTTTGCCTAATGAATGGGATAGTCAGTATACACCTATTTCTCAAAGTATCCTCAGTTAGCCTCTACCTCAAATTAGTTGGAAAAAGTCATTGCTCCTGATGGATCTAGCAAACTTAGATTTGGTAAAGCCAAATATACAAATGGAAGCAAGTCCATTCCTTTAGTAAGACTCCATCCAAATATATCATTGTCTAAACAACCAGAGTCCTCCATGAATCGTTCATATAGTATGAAGATTCTGGTTTCTCCTTATCAAAAACATGTTCAAAACCATAATGCTACTACTTCTGCAGATTGTATTTTTTACCATAAACAACCAAAAGAACGAAGGAAATTTTTTTCCCTAACCAATGAAGAAATTGTTCTTTCTTCTGTCAATCATAAAGGAAGACATCCTGACTGCAATGATTGCATACAAATCTTTGTACCTCTTAAAGATTTTAATATGTATATTCTTCCAAGGGAAATGACTGGAACATCAACTGTTTTTCCAGAAAGACATCTAAATCCAGGTAATAGCTCTCAAAAGTTCAAAAATGGAACTTTGAAAGGAGATCTACAATTTATTCATTTAAGAAATCCAACAGACCCAGAGCCGGCTAAACAAATAAAGATGCAAAATTATTCAAATTACCAATCTGTTTGTCTCCCTCAAAACCTAGATGATATTGCTAAAGATGTTCTTGAATTAAAAGAGCATATCAAAAGGTTGCATCAGACAACAGATAGTTTACAAGATGAATATGATAATAAATTAGCTGAAATCTCGACATAGTTAGATACCATTAGCTGAGCTGTAACAATATAATTATATAATATAATATATAATATATATAAATAATATATATATATATATATATATAATATATATATATATATATATATATATAATATATAATATATATTATAATATATATATATATATATATAATATATATATATATCATGAACATGACAACAACTAATACGCCAATGCGAAGTGGTGTTGAGCAGCTAGCTAGGACAACCACGTGGAGGAATGATGACGTGATGTCATCTGATGCGCTTAAACAAAAATGGTCATATTTCTCGATCGAGATGTTGAAATGAGACAAAATTTATATTGTTGGAATTTTCTTGATGAGATGAACGTAATGATAATGTCTATTTAGAGCTTTGAATAGTTTGAGAAAGATAAAACATTTTAGAACCCATTTCCATAATGTTAACTTGGCTTTTGGGTAAACATAGTAACCATCTCCTTCTAACCTATGTTTTGCTGATCTTTGAGGAGGGGGTGTGTAAAAATTAAAGTTTAAATATAATAAGTTTTTTTAATATATATTATTGAAATATTATACTTCTACTTAATGGTTATAAATATATAAATTTAATTAAATATCAAAGCATAGGAATTAAAAAAAAAATATAAATATAAAAAATAATAATAAATAACAAATAAAAATATATATAATTTAGATGTGTGTAGTATGATAAATATATAAAAAATAAAAATAACAACAAATTTACATTAAATTTTTTTTAATTTACATATGTTATTTTATATTAACATTTATAAATACATAAATTCATATAATTTAAATGTGAAAGTAATATATATAATTCATATATTAATGGTACGATAATATAATAAATGACAACAAATTAAATATTAAAATATATTTTCTATTTCTATTTTATATATATTTAACTTTAAATTTTATGAATATTACACTTTATATAAAGTGTTTAAGATATATATAATTAAATATACATAATAAATAATAATGACAACAAAATTTAAATATTAAAAAAATATTTTTAATTTACTATTGAAATTTGTATTTATGGGATCTGCGACCTATCAAAAGTTGTCATTAAGGAGCTTCTGAGAGTCCTGATTCTATAGCTAATGAATTTTTCCTTTCTGTAATCTATGACCTACCGGAAATCGTGATTTTGCAACGACCAAAATATGTTTTTCTGTGACCTATGAACTACCAAATGTCAACATTTTGTAGCTACCAAAAATTGTCCTTTTATGATCTGTGAGCTACCAAAAGTTGTCTTTCTGAAACTACATAAAGTTGACTTTTTGTGATCTACGAGCTATCAAAAGTTGTCTTTTTGGTGATTTATGAGCTACCAAAAGCTGTTATACTGCGTATCATTACTTTCTCAACCTTTCTTCCTCCTTCCAATTGCTCCTTTAATTCGATAATATCTTCCTTCAACCCATTCTCTTGTTCTTCAATTACTTGAGGTAGTTCTTCATTTTGCTTGTTTTACTTTTCAAAAACTGCTCTTAGAGAGATGATGTCATCTTCAGGTCCTTCATAATATTGTTTAGATTCCACTGCAACATTTACCAATTTAACATGATCCTTGTTATCATATGCTTGCATCTTATCCTTAATATTCTTAATCCTTTTCAAAGCAAAACCAATTTTTCTTCTATGGTTAAGAACTTCCTCTAACTTGTCTTCTTTTGAATCAGTAACTCCATCTAACATATCATACTCATCTTTTTATACATTTTTATTTTCTTTAGAAATAAGGTTACCTGTTGGTTCTCCCGATGAGCAATCTTCCTTTGTTTTTCCTTCATGTATTTCCTATGGATTATCCCATACTTACTTTGCAATTTCATAGTGCATAATCTTTCCTAATGTTGAATCAGGTATGTTACCAGTGATTTCATTTAATGCTACAATATTATTTTTTAATTATTCACTTGATGGAGCAGTTTTAGTGTAACCATTACATATCGAACTCCTAACATTAGATCCTAGGTTCATTAATTTAGAAATCATCTTTTCTTTCCATTCCTGATAATTATCATCACTGATGAACCTCATCATTGAGTAATTATATGGGCCTTAATTCACCTCCTAGCTTAGTAAAACCAACTCTTCTCACAACTTATTACATGTTTTGATTATATTTTGTTTAATGAGATGAGCTAAAGTGAGATATTATGCCTGGTGAACTAATATGCATTGAATGCAGGTTTGGAAGAGAAAATAAAGCAATTTTGGCAAAACTAAGGTTTGAAACTTGAATGGGACAAGGGAGAGATATTGTAGGAGGTAAATCCTCCTCATTTACTCCTCCCCCATTCGAATATTCCTCCATTAATCCCACTAGCTCAGAGTGCAAGTAGCCAAATCATTAAGTTCAGAAGGAAACCGAGCAAGTGATAAACAAAAAGTTAGTTCATCTCGAGTTTGGGAGCCAAGCCTCCCTAAATTTATGGAAGTCATCGGGGACTTCAATTTTACAAGTAGAGAGGCCTAGAGCGTCATTAGGATTCGAAGTTTTGTTGTAAAAACTCTAGTTATGTTCGAGCTTTAGACTTGTGGAAGACTTTGATGTAATTTTTTGTTTTGGTGATAAGAATGAGATTTTTCTTGATCCAGCACTGAGTTAAGTCAGAGCGCTGAAGATATTGGGTTAGGGCCCAACCCTAGCAGCAAAGTGTCCTCTTCTTTTATTTGTATGCTTAGCTTAGTTTCATAGATTCATGGTTAAACTGTCTTTAGAAGTATTTCATTGCAAGTAGTGTAGATTTGATTAATTGTTTATTAGTTTGCTTCCATTTGTGCCTTACTTCAGGAACATGTTAGAAGGGATAAAAGAAGCACCACAAATCTGTCAGTAGGTGTCCTGGAATCACTTCTTCCTTCTGGGATCATGATTTGAGGAAAAGATCCTTTTGTAGCACCAAAAAAATAGATTTCCATTTCTTTCATAAGATTTAGAGTTTCCTGTACTTGAACTAGCATTTGATCAATTTTGAAAGTGTAGGATTTCATTGCCATATCTTCTGTCTTCATTCTTGCAATAGATCTCATCCATGATTCCATTTTATTTAGAAATTTCGTCATGCATAAGGTAGACAGTTAGTTCATTAAATTCTACTTTTCTAGCTCATGAGAATTCTTCTTGTTTACATGACTTTTGGAAATTACACATGTTTGACGCAAAGCAGGTGCTTCAGAAGTAGAAAGAGATCTCATAGAAAGAAATCACCTTCCAACTTCATCCACCCATAGGCATTCCTTATTTTCATCAGGACCTTTGCCAATTTCATCGTTTTACATAGAAATTCCCCCAAGCATGTTGAGCGAATCCAACCATATCCTAAACTTGTTTTTGGGTTCTGAGTGATGCTAGGCCATTTCTCACTCCATTACACCCATCAACCACCTTCCCTAAGCCTTCCATCACCTCCAACACCCATTGTTTTGCTCTCGGCTGTATCCTGTAGAAATACAAGGAATCCTGTAGGTTTTTAGTAGATCCTGTAGGTTTTCTTGTAGTGGTCTATTTTAAGGCTGAATGGAGGGAAAACCTCTAGGAAGCCACCCAAGGTCACCCAAGGGTCTCCCAAACCTTCCAACCATCTCCTGAACCTTCCAGCCATCCACCAACATCCCTAAGCCACCTGCCACATCACCAAAAGGGATTAGCTTGCACACTTGATTTTTCATGAAAATAATAAAAAGAAAAAACAGATTTATTATAGTCCTTTACATGCATAGCAATGATGTTTGATGTTTTTAACTTCCATTCTTACGACAGTGGCACTTTATTCATGTTAATTTAGCATTATTGCAAAGCATAGCTCTTAGCAGTTAATTAGGAAATGGTGTGCCTTAGCATTGAATTTCAGTCTTTTTCATTATTACAGTAGATCAACTCTCTCTTAGAGTAGATTTCTATTTCTTTCATCAAGGAACCAAGCTTCTTTTGAATCCATTGAAGTCTAGCTTGAAAGCCCTAGTGGTCTCTCACCAGCTGAACAGTGACAAAAGGAAGAACTGTCACTCTGTGTATATAACACGATCACCTCCAAGTTTGTACGAACCCCAAGTTGATAAAGTAAAGTTGGTAGCCCAAGAGTTGCAACATTCTCGTTGCAATATTGGTGCTCATAACTTTTTGGTGCCATTTCCGGGGAGGTGTCTGAGTAATATGTAATTATTGCTTTCTTTCTTCTATTTCTTGTTTCTAATATTCTGCCATTAGTTTCATTTCTGCAAAAGTAATTTATTTGCTTCCTTTTTATTCTACATTAGTTTCTTTCCTTTCCATTTTGCAAGTAAGATTTCAATCCAACAATTAGTTTTCATTCAATATTCAACTTCAGTTCTGTAAAGTACCTCCCAAAATTTGAAAAAAACACAAAACCAAACCAAAACATCTCCTTTCATGCCTCGTAGGAATAGGGATAACTTAGGGAAATTTTTTCCAAATACCCCCACTGCATCAAACAACCAACCTTCCCTCTTCTTTGGTGGCTGTGAACTGGAGGAACCCTTAGGTGAGCAAACAGACATATTTGAAGAACCTACAAGGGAAGAAGAAGAAGAAGAAGAAGAACCCATTCTTACCAAGCCAATAGCTAAAAACAGAAATGATAGAGGGAATCGAGAGAGAGTTGAGGGTTCCTTCCCTATCAGGGAAACCAATGGGGACACTAAGATGAAAAATATAAGCCCCTTTTCCCTTCCTCATTTCCATGGCCTGACCAAAAAATATCCTGACATTTTCCTATTTGAGTTTGATGTTATATGCCGAACCTATGACTACACAAATGATGAGCAGAAGTTGAAACTATTTCCATCTATCCTCAAGGATGCAACTTTGTGCTGGTTCATGGGTTTACCTGGGGATAGCATCACAACTTGGGCTCAGATGCAAGAAGCCTTCAACAACAAGTATCGAGACTACTGTAGGTCTAAATATACTAAAGAGGAAATTTTTAGGATAACCTTAGGTACTGATGAATCCCTAGAGGATTATGAAGAAAGATTCAAGCTTAGCTACAAAAGGGCTAGGTGCACACTTGACCCTAAGTCACTGAAGATGGTCCTTCTTAGAGGAGTAAGGGAAGACCTTTTGGATACCCTACACTTGTTAACAGGAGGAGATATATACTTTTTACCCTATGAGGATATCAATACTATCTATAGAAACCATTCTAGGGAAGCGAGGAAAAAGGGTAGGGGAAGTCAACCTATGGTCAATACGTCCTCTTCCAATTCATCCATCAAGAGTGAGATTGGAAATATGCTAGAGGATTTCAAAATTTATATGTTGCAAACCCTTTCCTTGCAGATGGACACTATGCACATTAAGAGAAGCAGGAGGAAGCATAGAGAGCCTTGGCTCCATTGAATTCTATTGAAATTTGCTCAATCTGTGAAGAAAACCACTGCACAAAGAAGTTCCCTTCTTTGCATGGACTCAAAGATGTATATCAAGGTGTTGAAGGGGTCACTGAGCAGCTCTGCTACATAAACCAAAGGAGACCTCATGGGCCTAGGCCATACTAGGAGGGCATGCAAGGGTCATCCCATGCATATTACAACCCAAACCAGACCACATCCATACCTTCTTGGTGACCCCCTGCTCATCTTTCCTAGTCTACACCTCCTCCTTGGTCCTTTGCATCTCAGTTTCATTCCCAGCCAGTCAACCTGTCATTTCAACCATATGCTCCACCACAACCTCAATGGAATGCATTACCCCAAGGGTGGAGGCCCCAGTACAAAAATGTTCCTACTTTGTTGCTTTCACCACCTACCCAACCATAGCTTTTACACTCTAATCCACCTAAACAACCCTAGATGCCTGCCCAACCAAATCTGAACTGGAAGAACAGATAGGCACAACAAGTATACAATGGAGAGACATCATATCCAGCATATCCTATGGAGATCCAGGAAATTAACCTAAGATATGGGAGAGTTCTCCTGGATAACCAAACTCCACCTCCACCTAGGGAGGTTGAAGAAGAAAGAGAGGAAAGCATTCTTAAAGTAAATCCACCCTTTCCTAAGATATTAACTCAACCACTCCAACCTACCCCAGAAGAGACTGAACTTCTGGGAGAATTGAAAAACCTATGTGTCAAGATTCCATTTCTCCAGGCCATTAAAGATGTACCTATTTCCAACAAGTTGATTAAGGGGAAGTGCTTCAAGCATCCAGGGAGGCGAAGAAGAGATGCCCCTACCATTAATGTCATTGGACAATTGTCCAACTAAATGTTGGGGCAAGCAATCTGTCCAAAGTATTTGGACCTTGGGAGCCCTATAGTAGATGTGCACATCGATGGCACCATTGTCCCACACACTTTGATCGATCTTGGGGCTACCATTAATGTGATGACGAAGGACACTATGCTCAAGCTCAACCTCCAAGGTTCATTGAGAAATACCACAATAGTTCTGCAACTTGCAGACAGCTCCACAGTGACTCCTGAGGGGATTGTGGAGGATGTGATGGTCTCCATTGACTCTTGGGAGTACCCTGTAGATTTCCTAGTTCTCTAGCCTAAGGATAAGCTTACTAGTTACCCTCTCATCCTTTGGAGGCACTGGTTGGCCACTGTTGATGCTTACATCAACTGTAGAGCTGGGAATATGACCATCAAGAATGGGCATATGTCCAAGCAGTTAGTTGGATAACCTCCTACTCAGTCATCTCTAGAACATGATTTACCTTTATGGCTGGAAGAGGAGGAATAATATGAAGTTTATTCTGCCCAACTGTATACCTTAGAAACAAACATGGGAGGAGGACAACAGGATGAAGATGATTTGATTGAACACCTACTCCAAAGTCTAACTTGCAGTACATTGTCCCTCGAAGAAGTAATAAAGAAAACCCAGAACAACCATCCAATTGATTTGTACTTGGCCAATTCCAACTCTCTCCTTGTCAAAATCATAGAATTCGTTCTTGAGAGAATTTTGAAAATAAATCCATCTCTTTATGTTCTCCAAGAGGAGAAGTTGTGCAACATGCTAAAGGAACATCTGGGTGTCTTCACTTGGAGTTACAAAGAAATGAAGGGAGTACACCCCTTAGTGTGTACTCACCACATTTACATAAAAGAAGGTTGCAAGCCATTCTGGCAACCCTAAAGGAGGATAAATCCAACTCTTAAAGATATAGTCAGAGAAGAACTGCAAAAATTGCTAGATGCAGGATTCATTTATCCTATCTCTAATAGTGAGTGGGTCTCCCCTTTGGTGTTAGTTCTCAAGAAAAATGGTAAGTGGAGGATTTGTGTTGATTACAGGGAATCAAACAAATCCACAAAGAAGGACCATTTCCCTCTACCTTTCATTGACCAAGTGCTAGATGGCCTGGCAAGGCAAAAGTTTTTCTCTTCCCTAGATGGATTCAGTGGGTACAATCAAATCCAGGTCAGCCCGGAGGACCAGGATAAAACCACCTTCACTTGTCCTTTGGGCACTTTTGCCTATAGGGTCCTTCATTTTGGCCTATGCAATGCTCCTGCCACTTTCTAGAGAGAAGTCCTGAGTATCTTTTCCGAGTTATTCCATGATGTGGTAGAAATTTATATAGATGATTTTACACCTTATGGATGTTATTTCGAGGAGGCTCTGTCCAACCTAGGTAAAGTACTACACAAATGCATTGAAATGAACCTGTCTCTAAGTCCCAAAAAAATGTGAATTATTTATGATTGCAGGGATTGTGCTGGGTCGTTAAATATCTCAGCAAGGACTGCAGGTGGACCTAAACAAAATAGCTATCATCCAAAGGGTACCACCTCCTCAAAAGCAGAGAGATGTCAAAAGCTTCCTAGGGTTAGCTAGATACTACTGAAGGTTCATAAAGGACTTTAGCAAGTTGGCCTCTCCTTTATTTGGGTTGTTGGCCAAGGACTCTGAGTTTATATGGTCAAAAAGCTATCAAGAGGCCTTGGACATCCTGAAGAACAAGTTAACCACTGCACCGATTTTCCAAGGCCCAAATTGAGCCCTTCCTTTTCATATTCATGCTAATGCCACACACAAAGCCATAGGAGCAGCCCTAGGTTAGATAGATGAAAAATTGCCTTATTCCATTTACTTTATCAGTAAGAATTGATCAAAGGCTGAAGTGAACTACACAGTGACTAAAAAGGAGCTCCTGGCTTTTGTGCAATCATTGAACAAATTTAGGCATTATATTACAGGCTATCAAACATTTGTCCATATTGACCATGCTGAAATCAAATATTTAATGAATATACCCGATGTGAATGCTCGTACTATAAGATGTTTACTTTTATTACAGCAGTTTGATCTAACTATTGTTGATAAGCCTGGCAAGGAAAATGTCGTTGCAGACTTTTTTTCCAGATTAACTTTGCTTACAGGTGAGGAGGGAATGGCTAATGACCAGTTATCGGATGAGCACTTGTTCGCCATTTCAGTTCTCTCTCCATGGTTTGCTGATATAGAAAACTATTTGGTATCTACATAGTTCCCACCGAACTTGTCGTCCAAAGAGAAAAGCAATATTATAAGGAAGAGCGCCCCCTTCACTTGGATTGGGGACAATCTCTTCAAGCTTGGCCTAGATCAAATCTTGAGAAGGTGTGTCAGGGAGGAGGAAGTATTTGACATCCTTCTGACCTATCATGATGGGCCTTGTGGAGGTCACTTTGTAGCAAAGAGGACAACATTCAAAGTGTTACAAGCAGGCTATTATTGTCCCACTCTTCATCAAGATGTTAAAATATATACTAGTCAGTGTGACCAGTGCTAAAGGAAGTAAAAGCCTACTCCAAGGGATGAAATGCCTCTGTATTCTCAAGTGACTTTCGAGCCATTTGACAAGTGGGGCATGGACTTAATTGGATGTATTGACCCTCCTTCCAAGAAAAAATAGTACATCATTGTGTGCACTAACTATCTAACTAAGTGGGTTGAAACCAAGGCAATTAAGGCAACAACAAGGGAGAAGGTAGATGAGTTCTTAAGGGAGAATGTAGTTTACAAATTTGGGTACCCTAGAGAGCTGGTCACTGATCAAGGTAGCCAATTTACCTCCAACATGATTGAAGACCTACTCAACCAGCACAAGATCAAGCATAGAACCTCCACTCCCTATCACTCACAAGCTAATGGGCAAGTGGAGGTGACCAACAGAGTGCTAGAGGGAATCTTGACCAAAGTGGTTAACAACAGCAGGAAAGATTGGGCAGATAGACTAGTTGAGGCCACCTGGGCCTATAATACCACCTCGAATACCACCACTAGATTCACACCCTATGAGCTGGTCTATGGGAGAAAGGTCATGTTGTCCATTGAGTTTGAGTATAACACATTAAGGATGGCAACCCAACTAGATCTAGATCTTAGCAGTGCACAAAAGGAGAGATTGCTCCAATTGAATGGTTTATATGAGTTCAAAATGCAGGCCCTCCTACACACAAAGGTTGCCCAACTGCAAAGGAAGATCTGGCATGATAAGAACATCAAGGATAAGCAATTTCAAGAAGGTGATTGGGATTTGTTATATGACTCCAAATATAAAGTCTTTAAGGGCAAGTTAAGGACAAGATGGCTAGGGCCTTATGTTATAGAAATATGTCACAATAATGGTTCAGTGCAGATTAGAACCACAGATGCAGATGCCATTCCTTTACTTGTTAATGGGCACATACTGAAAGTTTACAAGAGGCCATTATCAAAGCAATAGTTCATTGATGGTATCAATAAAAAAGTGATGGTGGTGGATCAAGTTTCAACTCTTGCCTCATCAAATCTCTAAGAGAAAAATAGAAAAATAAGGACTCAAGTGAAAACCTCCATGAGGCGCCTGAGTCCCACTATTGGGTTGAAAACCTCTTGGGGCGGCCCAATGGTGTCAAAAAAAAGAAAAAAAAGAAAATGAAAAAAAGAGAAAATGAAAAGATCTCTAGGTGAAAACCTCTCTTAGGGTGCCCAGGGCACACAACTAGTATGAAAACCTCTTAGAGGCAAACTAGTTGTCTTCAAAAAAAAGAGAGAAAAAATCATGTAAATTGTTATTTGCAGGTCAACAAGGATGACAATCAAAGAATAGAGGAGAATAAAAAAGGAACCTATTACACTCCCATGCTTATTTTCCCACCCATTATCATTCATTGCTCCCCCATTTATTTCATTTATTTCTATCATTTGCTTCATTTTACAAGGGGGACTATGTTTTCTACAGGATCCCCCGTAAACCTATAGGATCCCCTGAAAACCTATAGGATGATCCTATAGGAAATACAGTGGCTCGGGAATCATACAGAAAGTGACCCTAGGATTACAAATTGACATGCCATGTCAAAATAATAACATACCTGCATAACAACTTCATTACCATACTTGTCTCCACTTTCATCACCCCTGCATTCAGCATTAAAAAATCAGTTTCAAAAAAAAAAAAATCATAGCCCTCAAGAGAAAAAATAGACAAAAAATGAAACAAGAGGGCAGAAGTGAACAACACCTCAGTGTATTACTCATTATTCACACTCCTAGACCTCCTCTCTATCCATGTCATCATCTTCAAAATCCCAACAGAGTGTATGATTAAAATTTCTGAGGGAGAAGCAGCTACAGGACATCCTGTAGGAAATCATGCAGTAACCTATCCCATAGAATAAAAATCATGAGCACTAGCAAGCTTCCAGCATGAAGATCCAAGGGCAGAAGGAGCTCCAGAGTAGAAACAACACCATCATCTTCAACACCAGGTACCTTCACATCAAAGGAATCCTCAAAGAGCAATAAAAAAGGAAGGAAAAATAACATGGAGCCAACACACAACAAGCACCTCACGTCTTCAACAAACTGTAGCAAGGTATTAGTACCATAGGTAAGTATCTCGATTCACTCTCTCATTTTCATTATGTAGCCAAAAAAATGTAAAGGTTGTGAGTGAGTTGGTTTATAAGCGAAAGGTGGCTAGTTAACTTGGCCACCTTCATTTATTTGACGAAGATAAAACAGTGCGTCCTCCCACACGTGGCAGTAATCAAGTCAAAAAAAAGAGAGGAGAAGGAAAAAAGAAGCTAAGTCTATGGAGGAATGAACTAGGAGTTGATTACGAGGAGAGGGAAATGATGAGGTGGCAGTGGGGACCAATGATCCAAAAATGGAAAATTTACCTCGACTACCAGCACACCACCTCACCCAGCTCGACCATAAGAGGAAATAATCGTCAATCCTTGTGCACTGATGCATTCATTTCCTAGAGGCTCACTCTAGAAAAGTTGCTCTCATACCCAGGCAACCTATAGAAGAGGAAAATTCCATCTTTCTTCTACGTAGGACTTCCTATGGAATTACACAAGAAATCCTACAGGATTGCACAGGAATCCTACAGGATATAGATAGACAATCTGCAGGATTGGCCGAGAGGAGTTTCAAAGGGGAAAACACGGTGGTTGGCTACAACAAACACTATGAGGAGGTAGGCTCTACAATTACTTCCCTTTTTAAAAGTAAATTGAACAAGAAAATCCCCTAGTATTGATTGAATTTGGCGGCTGTGTAAGGGAATTGTCTCCACAGTTCTGTTAGTTATTTACTTCTGCATTTAAAATTGTATCAACCATATCAGCTCCTCAAAATTCACCAACCAAAATGATAGGGGGGTTTAATAGAAGGGAGCCCATGAACACTATGAGAATCCACCAACACCCTTAGGTGTTAGAAATCTTCACAAGGCATAATTGGATGGGGTATTTTGAAAAATTAAAAAGGTATGATGATGAAGTGGCTCGAGATTTTTCTCTCTCCCTCATTCCACTAACCAGAGTCCATGCCACTATTGTGGTGAGAGGCCTCTCCATAGAGATCACCCTTGAACTCATAAGCAGAATTACCACACTTCCCCTAGGAGTGCCTTGGAGAAAGGAAGACAAGGGAGATAGCCAAACTGCCAAGAAGAATTTTTTTTTAGAGGTTGAGGAGCCCATTGAGGAGAAGAATGGAGTAAGGAGAACAAGCCTACCATATCCCTGGAATGAGGTGAGCTACCACCTTATCAAATACATATCATGTGAGGATATGTATTGTGTGGTTTATGGATATCACTTTAGGCTTCTTGAAGAATTGAGGTTTGGAGGAGAAACAACTCCTCACCACAGGTTCAGCATACCATACTTCCTTATGAAATCACTGATAGACACAAGAATAAAGGTGCAGGAGGGAAACCCCCAACAGTTAGCTCACCATGGATTAATTAGAATCATTATAGAAGATGCCCTCCACAACCTCATAATTCCTATCCAATGGTCAATTTTCAGAGACATGCAGGCAAAGGAGGATATCAAAGCCCTCACATATGATGTTAGTCCTACTGTCAATGAGAAGGATGAAGATGAGATAGGTGAGGAGAGATATGGGGAAGAAGAGAAAGAGGATGATGAAGAAACAAAAGAAGATGACAAAGAGGAAACTGATAAACAAAATGAGGATCTACAACGAGAAGGAGAAGGGAAAGACATAGGAGAAAGGGGCAATGGGAAAGAGGGGGTAGAAGACAAGGAGGAGTCACCTAGGGTGTCTCCAAAACCCACTAAGAGAGAAGCAACAACCGTCCTCACTGCTCTTAGCACCCCTATCAAACAAAAAGGAAAAAGATAGAGGTAGACCCCCTTATATTTCAGAACAAGGAAGAGCACAAGGATAAGGCAGGAGAAACCACAAACTCCAACCAAAATTCCCATTGTAATCAAGGACTCACCTTAAAAACAGGAGAAAATGCCTCCTCCTATGAAAACTCAAGAAAGAGGATCCTTAGCACAAACCTCCCCTAAGTCTCCTATCACTTATGTGAGAAGGCCTGTAACTAGATCCACCTCATCCAAAGGAAAAGAAATCCTACACGATACACATCATGACCTACAGGTAGCGAAAGTAGTCCTACAAGAAACTTTGCTAAACCTACAAGAGACTCAAAAATTGGATAAGGAGGGAATCCTAGAGGGAATCCTACAACAAGAAACTAAAGAAGAGGACCCACAGCTAATGGAACCTAGCCACCAACCTAACCTTGACTCCTACTACAAATTTATTGAAGGGGGTAGGGTCATTCCACAAAAAACTGTTATTCCATTATTATTTGAGCTTGAGAAGGAGAGATCCAGAACTCCTAGATGGATGCAGATTGCCAAGTCCAAGGGGGTGGAGGACATTGGTCACATCGAGGAGAAGCTCAAGGAGATGGGCAGAGAACTAAGTAGCTTGAGAGACATAGAGGCCATAATGAAAAATCAATTAGAAACAGAAAACACATGGTTGAAAGGACAGTTGCAAGAAAGAGAGAATCATTTGGCATCCATGGCTAGTCTCTCTTTGGAAGCAATCCAATGCCGGATGCCAGCTAAATCCTATGCCCTATACCTTAAGGAATAGTGATTGCAGTTCCAAATCAAGACCCTAGCACAAAGAGGCACTATGCCATTTTAGGATTATAGACAGTTCATTGATGTTTGTGATCAAGGTACATTGGAAGATAGGGCCAAGATTTCTAAGTTTTATTTGCATAACATGGCCTTAACAAACATGAATCTATGGGACCTTAATGCCAAGCTAGGAGATTTACAGTTGATTGCTTTGGCATCATGGATGAACCATGAGGAAGAAGGGGCTGCAGAAATGAAGAAGATATTGGCAAGAGAACAAACAGAGCCTCTTATGATCAAAGCTAAGCATTCCAATCCAATGGCCCTCATTAGTACATGTAATTTAATTGCAAATGATCCTCAACTTGCACCCAGGTATCTTACTGCCCAAGAGCAAGCAATTACACATTTTTAGGACATGTTCAAGTTGTTAGGGGATGACAACATGCAAGCTTGCTAGAGGAGATGGAACACATTGCCATACAGTTTAAATAAAGGGAGTACCACTCTCCTCAAAGAATGAGAGAATCACTGAACATGACACCCATGTACAAGCATTCTATTCAAAGGCTCAAAGTCAATTGGATTGGCTTGAGACTCAGTCCACCACTGCTCTTAGGGATGTTAGAAGGAAGGAAGGAAGAAGAAGAAAGGAGGTAGTTGGAGGAGGCAAAAAAGAAGATAGGTTTCTAGGCATAAGAAAAGGAAACCACAATAGAGGCATAGGATGTCAGGGAGGCCACTAGAGCTATGAAATACATGGATATTGTTGAGTGGCTTGGAGGATGAGAAACAATTTCAGTAGGGGGGTGATGATGAGCGTCATCATTGGGAAACTATATGGGCCTTAATTCACCTCCTAGCTTAGTCAAACCAGCTCTTCTCACAACTTATTACATGTTTTGATTATATTTTGTTTAATGAGATCAGTTAAAGTGAGATATTATGCCTAGTAAACTAATATGCATTGACTGTAGGTTTGGAAGAGAAAATCAAGCAATTTTGGCAAGACTAAGGTTTGAAATTCGAATGGAACAAGGTAGAGAGATTGTAGGAGGTAAATCCTCCTCATTTACTCCTTCCCCATTCGAATATTCCTCCATCAATCCCACCAGCTCGGAGTGCAACCAGCCAAGTCATGAAGATCAGAAGGCAACCGAGCAAGTGATAGACAAAGAGTTAGTTCATCTCGAGTTTGGGATTCGAGCCTCCCTAAATTTATGGAAGTTGTTGGGGACTTCAATTGTATAAATAGAGAGGCCTAGAGCATCATTAGGATTCGAATTTTTGTTGTAAGAACTCTAGTTATTTTCGAGCTCCAGACTTGTGGAAGACTTTGATGTAATTTTCTATTTTGGTAATAAGAATGAGATTTTTCTTAATCCAACACCGAGTTAACTCAAAGGGCTGAAGCTCTTGGGTTAGGGCCCAAATCTAGCAGCAAAGTATCCTTTTCTTCTATTTGTATGCTTATCTTAGTTTCATAGATTCATGGTTAAACTGTCTTTAGAAGTATTTTGTTGCAAGTAATGTAGATTTGATTACTTGTTTATTAGTTTGCTTCCATTCCTGCCTTACTTTAGTAGAAGGTTATAAGGGATAAAAGAAGCACCACAAAGCTATCAGTCGGTGTCTTGGCCTCACTTCTTCCTTCTGGGATCGTGATTTGAGGAAAAGACCCTTATGCAACCCCCAGAAAGACAGATTTCCATTTCATTCATAATATTTAAAGTTTACTATACTTGAACCAGCATTTGATTAGTTTTGCAAGTGTAGGATTTCATTTTCATCTCTTCTATCTTCATTCTTACAATAGATCTCATCCATGATTCTATTTTATTTAGCAATTTCCTCATGCATAAGGTAGTTAGTCAGTTCATTAAATTCTACTTTTCTAGCTCATGAGAATTCTTCTTGTTTACATGACTTTTGGAAATTACACATGTTTGATGTAGAGCAGGCGATTCATAAGTAGAAAGAGATCTCATAGCAAGCAGCCACCTTCCAAATTCATCCACCCATAGGCATTCCTTGTTTTCATCAAGACCTTCTCCAATTTCATTATTTTACATAGAAATTTCCCCAAGCATGTTGAGCGAATCCAACCATCTACTAAACTTGGTTTTGGGTTCTGAGTGATGCTAGGCCTTTCTCACTCCATTCCACCCATCAACCACCTTCCCTAAGCCTTCCATCACCTCCAACACCCATCGTTTTTCTCTTGGCTGTATCTTGTAGAAATACAAGGAATCCTGTAGGTTTCTAGTAGACCCTGTAGGTTTTCGTGTAGTGGCCTTTTTTGAGGCTGAATTGAGGGAAGACCTCTAGGAAGCTAGTCAATGTCACCCAAGGGTCTCCCAAACCTTCCAACCATCCACCAACATCCCTAAGCCACCTACCACATCACCAAAAAGGATTAGCTTGCAAACTTGATTTTTCATGAAAAGCATAAAAAGACAAAACAGATTTATTATAGTCCTTTACATGCATAACAATGATGTTTGATGTTTTTAACTTCCATGCTTAGGACAGTAGCATTTTATTCATGTTAATTTAGCATTATTGCAAAGAATATCTCTTAGCAGTTAATTAGGAAACGGTGTGCCCTAGCATTGAATTCCAGTCTTTTTCATTATTACAGTAGATTAGCTGTCTCTTAGAGTAGATTTATATTTCTTTCATCAAGGAACCAAGCTTCTTCTAAATCCATAGAAGTCTGGCTTGAAAACCCTAGTGGTCTCTCGCCAGCTGAACAGTGACAAAAGGCAGAACCATCACTTTTACTTATGTATACAACACTATCACCTCCAAGTTTGTACGAACCCTGGGTTGATCAAGTAAAGCTGGTAGCCCAAGAGTTGTAACATTCTTGCTGCAATATTGGTGCTCATCAATCACTTAGCATAAACATACTTTATTATCCATTATTTTTGACTCGCCTTGTTATTCTTCTATATATTTTCCTTGACCCATAAATGCATATATTTCTATAGCATTAGATGCATCACTATCATTGTTCTCATGAATTGACGTCTTCCTTTGAATTTCCTTCTTCTTCTGCTTCTTTCCCATCATTGCTGATCCACTCGCAAGTGATTAAGCTTCAACATGAGTGACCTTCTCTGATACCAATTGTTGGGAAATATACTGGGCAGGGCCGGGGGTGGGGTGTTGAATCAATATTTTAACTTTAAAATTTTCATTTCATATTCTTATTTCTATATGCTTGTATCATTTAGGAAACTAGCGTATGTACGTGACTTTAGTAAAGGAAAACAACGTATATCTAGGTAACTAACTTTTCATATATTTCATCATGTGTTCATCTTCAACCAGTGCATCATTACTTCATTATTCCTTAATTAAATAGTAACGATGCATAGTAAGAGAAGAATAAACCATCACACATAAGTAATACAACAACACATGAGAACACCAAGATTTTAGGTGGAAACACAATGTGGGAGAAAAACACCATTGCCGTTGTCGTCGTCTTTGTATTCTGATTTTATTATTAAGAAAACTTATTATAATCGTGTATTGGTGCAGACTCTTACTAGAACATATGCACCCACCTGCAGAAGGCTACAACCTTCTCTTATTCTCTAACACCCACTAGAAAGGACCTACAACACCCTGATCTCATTTACCTGCTTCTACCTAAAGGGAGCACCTACCCCCTGCAAAATCCTACCAACTACTATTGCAAGGAAGCTATGACTCCCTCACAGAAGGCTCCAACACTCAACACCTCTTATGGACCATGTTTCATAATATTTCATACTAGATCCACCTGACTCAAAACATCAAAACCGGTAGGCCACTTTTTTTTGGTGCATTAAGATGAGTTTATAAATCAATCTTAATCTGACATTAATATGTCAACCTGAAATTCTCCTTTCAATTTCAAGGTTGTTAGCATTGTCTGTGCGATAACAATTAGAGATTGGGATGCATGTAATTAATCATAAATCCTAATTAATCATTGCAGAAATAAACAATTGCTCAACAAATCATTGACTCTAGAAATTCAAATGAAAAACAAAAATTATTCTATGGTTCAAAATTGGAAAGATAAATCAATTGCAAACTACTTTCAGAAAAATATCTCAATCTAATATTCTAAATTCCAATAATGAAATCAAACAGAATAATAGAATTCAAACGTATTAAAGGAAACTACTCAAATCATGATAATCACAAGGAGTATCCAAAGCTAGAAGTAATTGCAGAAATCATATGTGGAGAGAAAACAACAATTGAATACAGTACTTAATTCATTGTGAATTATAAAATCAACTTTAACTGAGATGAAAAACTTAATCTATCTCAACTTGTAGAAGGAACAACAATGTAAATCTTGACAGTAAAGAGTAAATAACATAATAAAAATGAGCAGTAGATCTTCTGGGCCCAAAGCCTCTAGAAGGAACTGCTATAGAAACTGAATACACAGATTTAATCTAAAACTCCAAGTTTTTGATTAATTGTCAAAAATAAATTACAAAATCACTACAACCATTAAGGTTGAATTTGCATTAATGGTCTTACTGGAAATCCATAATGATTATAAAAGTATAGTTCTTTTTCATCTACCGGAATTATGTATTCTCTATAAAATGCTAGCAAAAATCAGAGCTTATCCTGAGGATCGAAATATTTTCAGGATTGCTCCGCTGAATAATCAGATTTTCCACATTAACTTCATGTTTTGCCTCCTGTCTTTAGCTTGGCCTGTGTAGTTGAAATAATGACATCTTCCTTTCTTGGCATTGTTGCCTTATCCAAAGGAACAATAGTTTTCCAATCCAGTCATCCTGTACATAAACAAGTGACAACTTAGGCTTTTAATGTTAAAAGCATGTAATTTGTTCAACACTGTTTTTTATTCATTTTTCACGGCCTTTCTTCGAGAATATGTTTAAGACGAGAGAAAATTCATGAAAGCCATATGATTAATCAAGTAAATGAGGAGGAAAAACATACCTTTTCCACAACCCAACATACTCCCCAACCTACCTTTTTGCATGTCCTCATGCAATAAGATAATTAATATGCAACTGAGTCAGGAGGATATGTTTCTTCCTTGTAGAGCTGAAAACCATTTTTATTTTTAAGTACTGAAAAGGCTCAAACTTTTTGATATTCTGATAGCTCATAATCACAATGATACCATTTAGGAGGATAGCAAATAATAGGGGTTCTGTAATGACATCTAATCCAAGTAGGATGCTCACTCAAGACAATGTTACAATAACAAATGAGTCTAGATGTAGCTGCCTTAACGTTTCTGTAGCCAAAGTGTTCTCGGTTTCTAACACCGTTGGGAGAAGCTATAAACCTTTTCTTTGTAGCCAAGAGATATGCTTCTTTAATGTCCTCAAAATATTCCAAAACTAACTTGATAATGTCTGTGTGGATGGGGCCCAAGGTAGACACAACCCGTTCCTATCCCATAAACCTTTTATGTTGTATAAAGATCTTCAGGGGGCTTGTAGGTTCACCTCTTACCCAAAGATCCAATCCACTTTCTCTCCTCTGGAAAGTATCATGGGTCTTATTCCATTTCAGCTAGTTTTTAGCAAAGGAGATGAAATCCTGGAATTGGACATCCCCAATGAAGGGGTTGGGATTGGCATCCCTTTCATCTTCTAGAAAAATGTTGTGCAAATATAATTCACAGAGAAAATGTTTTACATCATTGGTTTGTTTTTGGTAGCATTTAATAAAATTGGGAATAGAACTAAAATCAAAAGACCAACCAACCCTAATAGCCTTAAATTTTAACAACAAGTATCGTTCAAGCAGAAAAAGTGCATAGTTTGTACCAGGTGACCTACAAGCTAGTGCATCTGAATAAACAGAACAAATAATTTTGATTTCCTCCAAGGATTTCTAAAATTGTCCTTGTACTTCCTCCACTTTCTTCCATTCTGCTCTAAGACTGGCATAGGTCTCAGCCTCTGTCATAGTTGTCATTAAATTTTTTTAGTAACTCCTAGTATTTATTTAAAGGTACAACTTATTTTTTATGTTTTTGTAGAACTTGTTGTAACTCTACTAGTTTTATCTTCAACTTTCGAATCATAGCCTCTACTACCAAAGGGGTATAAGGAGGTATGTCCTTAGTGTGAGTATTCTTGTTTCAAGTTGCTACCAAATCTATTTGAATGTATATTTCCACTTGTTAGCACTCAGAATGAACCTCAAGGCTAAGAAGAGACAATTCCGAGGTAACCACAGACCAAGATTTCGATCTGGCATCTAGCCTTGCCAGACCAGAGAGGGATCTCTCTTTGCCAACAAGATGTGGCTGCAATAAATGAAATTTTAGGCTAGCTATGGAGTGCGGGGATTTGATTTAAAAGTTGTGGGTCGAAAACAACAAGAGAAGGGACCATTGGGCTATGGATTCGAAACTAGTTTCCACCAGCAAACTTGGGGCAAAGTAAGTGCAATGTTCAACCAGATAAAAGATTGCAAATGAGAGAAGAAAAGAGGAGAGAGCCCGCTACCCTGTAAGCATCAAATAGGGGATGGATCTATAGTAGCAACGTTAGACGAAAGAGAAACACAGGGTTACTCAGCAGAGCATCTAACCGAGGATGGATTTTGAAAAGACAACCACTACATTTAACAACAAAATCATCATGAAAGGAGCATCGTGTATAGATGAATTCCTAACACATCTCTTAGATAATGCTGTAACAAGGTAGAAAAACAAAATATGTAAGTGAATTACAAGAAAAACATACTAGACATTAACACCGTGATGGATCCCAGGTCCAAAGGGCATAAACTGCTTTATTAAAATAATATTCAAGAGAAACTTTACACAGTCCCAAGCAACCTCTCTCTGCTGCAAAAATAAAACCTCTACACTATGAAATTCATAAAATATATACATTTAGCTCATCCATGTACTAAGGGAATTGAGCTCAACCATCTTCTTCAAAATAGAATCAGTTACATTAAACTTGGACTGAATTTTTGAAAATAGGTGTTAAAGATGAACTCGTATCTCCCGAACCACAGCACCTGTTACAAAACTGAAAGAGGTTTTTGTAGATAAGTTCATTTTTGAGAAAAAAACTCTCTCAAATTTTGGAAATTCATTTCCAGTTGCTTGGAATATGTGCCACAAAATCATCTCTAAAATAGAAAATCATCAAAAATTTAAATCTGTAAAAATAAGTTGTAAAGATGTAGTCAAATATTCCACTTCATGAAACCTGTGAATAAAATGAAAGTTCTTTTTGTTATATGGATCATGGTTAACAAAAACCTCCTTGAGTTTCTCAAAATTACTTTCCATCTGTTGTAAAATGGCGCCACACTAAAATGACTAAAACAATAAAATAAATGAAAATTTTGTTTTGTTTTCCAAATATCACTACATATCTCCCACATAGTAGCACCTGTGCATAAACTGAAGGAGGTTTTTTCATTTGGTATGTGATGGAAAAAAACCTCTTTCACTTTTGTAAAATTACTATCCAAACTAATTTTGTTGTAAACTTGTCCCCGTGTGTAGCAACTGACCTCAAAACATGCATAACCAAGAATCAATCATTCATTTCAATCATATCTTCTGATCCAGAAACCGATTACAGGAGTGTGATATACCATTGGAAATATTTTTCTGAGGTCCTTTTGATGGAAATACTTAGGATATGATTTGTGCTAAAAATCATGTGCTAAACATCTCTGAAAACCAGACATAGTAAGAGCTCATTTTGATCCCTGGTAACAGGCTACGAAGACTGGAACTAACATTGGCCTTATTAGGGATGGCAGCTCCTTCGAGGTGTCAAGAACACTGTAGACCAAGTGCCTCGTCCATTGGGAAATATGGTCACAAACATCTGTAAACCCAAAAAACTCATACCAATCCAAAAACATATATATACTGCAATATGTACATAAACAAATACTAGAAACTGAAATGCTACCTTGGGTAGCTTATTTATTTACAAATTGTGGAGCGATAAAAAGGATATTTTTAACACTTAATTACCTTCACATTAATTATCAACCCAGGGACGACTTTTTATTTCAAGAGTGTACTCAGTCTGAGGCGGCTATTTACTCAAGAGTAATGTTTAGTAGTATAGCGTTCAGAAAATACAAGAGTAAACGGATGCTAAACTATGACTAGATTACTCCAAAAGGATAAAATCACACAAGGCAGCTTATCAGTTAAGGGTGTGGAAGCGATAACCCATCCCTCTAGAAACTGATGGAAAGGAAATTAGAGCATGGACCATAGGTCTGGGAGCTAGGCAGCGACTGCCAAGGCTCACTACAGCCCTGGACCTTGTCTCACACCAAAGCAGCAAATACAAGTAAATGGAACAGCAGAAAGTAAAATAGAACAGCAAATAGGAAATGGAACAGC
>APFE030598909.1:146630-171515 GCA_000404065.3 Pinus taeda
AGCCCTATTGTTTCTTGTTCTGAAGGAGGGAGAGTTTCCAAAAACTTGTTGGGATCTTGGATTTCATGTGATTTAATTTGAACATCCAATAGTTAAATTTCATTTTCTAATCTTTCAACAACTAAGCCAACAGAACAATATTTACTTTTAGGTGTGAGTTGGCTGGATTTCAAACTAAGAAACACTGATGTTGAGAAATTCTGATCAATCTGAAATTTTGCTAACTCATCCCTTAAAGTCAGTAACATTTCACTAGATAATGGATTTGACACATACCCTGTCATCGGTGATTACCATCAACATTCTGAAATCTAGATTTTGGCAGAGAAGTTGCTCTGAACTTTGAAGCTCGGGATCTTGAACAATGGAGTCATCAGGTAGATGATTTCAGCCTTCATATGTGTCTGACTGTTGTCCACCATCAGAAACCAGATTTGCAACTTGAATGATCTTTCCCAGAGAAGATCTGTCACCTCTTCCATGGCAACAGCGCCAATATGTTAACACTTAGAATGAACCTCAAGGCTGAGAAGAGACAATTCCGAGGTAACCATAGACCAAGCTTTCGATTTGGCATCTAGCCCTGTCAGATCAGAGAGAGCTCTCTCTTTGCCAATAAGATGTGGCTGCAATAAATGAAATTTTAGGCTAGTTATGGAGTGTGAGGATTTGATTTAAAAGTTGTGGGTCAAAAACAACAAGAGAAGGGACCATTGGGCCATGGATTCAAAACTAGTTTCCACCAAAAAACTTGGGGAAAAGTAAGTGAAATTTTCAACCAGATAAAAGATTGCAAATGAGAGAAGAAAAGAGGAGAAATCCTGCTGCCCTGTAGGCATCAAACAGGGGATGGATCTACATTAGCGGTGTTAGACAAAAGAGAAACACAGGGTTACTCAGCAAAGCATCTAACAGAGGATGGATTCTACAAAGACAACCACTACATTTAACAACAAAATCATCATGAAAGGAGCATCGTGTACAGATGAATTCCTAACACATCTCTTAGATAATGTTGTAACAAGGCAGAAAAATAAAATATGTAAGTGAATTACAAGAAAAACATACTAGACATGAACACCGTGATGGATCCCAGGTCCAAAGGGCAGAAACTACTTTATTAAAATAATATTCAAGAGAAACTTTACACAGTCCCAAGCAACCTCTCTCTGCTACAAAAATAAAACCTCTACACTATGAAATTCATAAAATATATACATTTATCTCATCCCTATACTAAGGGAATTGAGCTCAACCATCTTCTTCAAAATAGAATCAGTTACATTAAACTTGGACCGAATTTATAAAAATAGGTGTTAAAGATGAACTCATACCTTCTGAACTATAGATAAAGTAACTTTTGAGAAAAGCCTCTCTCAAAATTTGGAAATTCGTTTCCAGTTGCTTGGAATCTATACCACAAAATCATCTCTAAAATAGAAAATCATTAAAAATTTAAATCTGTAAAAATAAGCTATAAAGATCTAGTCAAATATTCCACTTCGTGGCACATGTGAATAAACTGAAAGAGGTTTTTTTTATATGGCTTTTTTTTAACAAAAACCCCTTGGGTTTGTCAAAATTACTTTCCATATGTTGTAAAATGGCGCCACACTAAAATGACTAAAACAGTAAAATAAATGAAAGTTTTGTTTTGTTTTAATGTAGGCTCCAAACTAAAGGAGGTTTTTGTTATTTGGTATGTGATGGACAAAAACCTCTTTCACTTTTGTAAAATTACTATCCAAACTGATTTTGTTGTAAACGTGTCCCTGTGTGCAGCAACTGACCTCAAAATATGCATAACTAAGAATCAATCATTCATTTCAATCATATCTTCTAATCCAGAAACCAGTTACGGGAGTGTGATATACCATTGGAAATATTTTTCTGAGCTCCTTTTGATGGACATACTTAGGATATGATTTGCACTGAAAATCATGTGCAGAACATCTCTGAAAACCAAACATAGTAAGAGCTCATTTTGATCCCTGGTAACAAACTGCGAAGACTAGAACTAATTGTGGAATCTAATCTGCATGCTCTAGATATCAATCTCATCTCAGCCATGTCAGAAGATGAAGAAGAAGGCTCTTTGATTCAAGTGCCTGAAAGGTTTCTTTAGTTTCCATGGTATTCAGTTTCCGTGGTATGTACTTCAGCACCTTTCACCACCTCTGGGAATGACAAAGAACAATGGTAGATCACTCAAACTCAAAGCTACAAAATTTTGCATTCTAAATAATGCCCTTTATTGGAAAGATCTGGGAGGTGTGTTACTTAACTATTTGGTTGAAGACAAAGCTTAGCAGGTGATGTATGACTTTCACAAAGGTGATTGTGGTGGCCGTTTGTTCTGCAAGACAACGACAAACAAAGTGTTGAGAGCAGGTTATTACTGGCTGACTCTATTTTCAGATATTTACAAAACAATGATGAGCTGTCATGAATGTCAGCTCTTTCAAGGGAAAAGAAAACTTCTGCCTCTTCCTCTGAAACCTGTTGAAGTCAATGCACCATTTCAGTAGTGGGGACTCGATTTCATTGGGGAAATCCATCCAACATCCTTGGCATAGCACAAATGGATCCTAACAGCAATTGATTACTTTACGAAGTGGATTGAAGCAATTCCAACCAAACAAGCCACAAATATGGTAATCACCCAATTTCTAGAGTCAAATATTTTATCTCGTTTCAATTGTCCTCATAAAATCATCATAGATAATGCAACCACATTCAAATTGAAAAGGATGATCGAATTTTGTAGCAAGTATAACATTACTTTGGGTCATTCTACAGCATATTACCCACAGGGAAATGGTTTGGCTGAATCATCAAATAAGTCTTTCCTGAACATCATCAAGAAGAAATGGAAACAAATAAGAAAAGTTGGCATAGAAAGTTGGTTACTACCTTGTGGGCTGACAGAGTGAGCCACAAGAAATCCATAGGTATGTCTCCATTTGAATTAGTTTATGGCATTGACACAGTTTTTCCAACATCTCTTACAGTTCCGGTTATGAGACTATTACAGGAGGATGGCAGTGAAGGGGATGAATTTCAGTGAAGAATCAATCAGATGATTCATTTGCAGCAAACAAGGGATGAAGTTTTCCAAAACACTTTTAGATTGCAGGAAAAGATCAAGAAAATCTATGATCGAAAAACTAAAGCAGACAAATTTCAGCTAGAGGATGTAGTGTTGCGGTGGGATGCTCGGAATGAGGACAAAGGAAAGCAGGGTAAGGTTGAAAAATTATGGAAATGACCTATAAGATTGCAACATACAAAGGACAAAATGCCTTTTTGCTGAAGGATATGGATGGTCAGGATTGTTCGGGAGTGCCAGTTAATGGTAGGCTTTTGAAGCACTACTACTTCTGAGCTGATTTATGAAATAATGATATGGTCATTGTACATACCATTTTCCCTTTCATTGCAAGATTTCATAGTACACAATCATTTCATCTTGGGGCCCAAAGTGAAGGCTATAAAGTTTGAATGATATGTGTAAGGTTTGTTGGTTCTAGTTTAGTTCTAGTCATAGTTTGAGTCGTGAGTCAATTTCAGTTTGCATAGTGTCATTTTTCAATTTTTGAAGAGTTTTGACTTTGTGGCTCAATGGAAAAGGCTACTAGGTCTACAGTGTTCTTGGCACCTCTGAGGAGCTACCATCCCCATTGGAGTCAATGTTAGTGTCAGTGTCTTCACACTACCATCAATGATCAAAATCTACTCTTTTGCATTTCATAGTAGGAGTCCCATATTGATGAGTTTGCATTCCATTAGGTCATGGATTCACTGATGGTAGGGTTTACTTCAATTTTTCCCTCATGATCTGTACTTGCTGATCCTCTTTCATATATTTCAGTCATGGCTCATGTTCACTCTGCAGTTTATTTCATTAGGTATTAGGGTTTGGTCTCATTAGTTTTTAGGGTCCCATCATGGTCAAATTCAACGATTATATGCCAATAATGATCAGCAAGGACATGAGGAGGCCAATAATGATTGGTAAAGCCATAATTTATTAGTTTTGAAAGCCTAATGTAGTTCTCACCTCAAAACTTGTTTTGAGGTGAAAACAGAGTAATATTGATTTTATCTTCATTTATTATGTAATTTTATCTTCTCATATGTAATATTTGTTCCCTGCTGCTCCTAAGCATCTTGTGATGCTGTTGAGCACATGCCACTATAAAAAATCAAGTGATCTTGAGCATCAAATCCACTTGCAAGAGAAAAAAGAATAAGCTTGAAAAACAGAGCATTTAGAAGGACAAAAAGACATTACAAAAATATTTTTTTCAAAAGCAAAAATTAAAAGGAGGTTCATACATAAACTCATGCTCTTCTATTTTCATGCCATTGTGTCATTTTCCAAATCAAAGGAGCCAAGGAGAGAAGAAAAATTGTTTTTCTAAGTGTTCTTGAGCAAAACAGGGGTAGCGTTGTGCTTCTAGAATTCTTGGTCCGGTGCTGCGCTCTTGGGAAGTGGCATTGTGCTTACAACTTGGCGCTGCGCTCCTGGACTTTTATCACCACTCAAATTACAACAGGCGCTGCGCTTACAGCTCGGCATTGCGCTCCTGGGTGGTGGCACTACGCTTAGGCCAACCAAGCCCAAAAACAAGCCCAGCCTCCAATTTATGCCAAATTTCCTCCTATTCAATATTTATCAAGTAAGTATCATTGCTCCTCTTGCTTTTTAGTCTACATGTGTGAATAATTTCATGGTTTTTTCTATCAAATATGAAACCCTAATCTCCACTATAAAACCCTAGTTCTTTGATTCTCCCTACCACTCACCTCTTAAACTCAACCCTTATCTCTTCCACTATTATCACCTCCTACTACCCATGTATTACTCCCTAAACCCTATTCCTCTCATGTTTTACCCATAGCTTCTCTTACATCCATTCCTCCAAGCCATTTCACATACCACTCATCCCATACTATTGTTACAACTGTGCAAACTAAGAGAGTCAACTAGATCATGGATAGAGGTAGTGATTTTGAGTATGAGGAGGAAACAGCCAATGATAGTTCTGTAGAAAGACATAGGCAGAGAAAGCCTCACAAGGGAGGAAAAATCATAAGAGAAGAGCCCACCATTCTAAGAGAATTACAGGCTTTCCCACTTGCAGTTTCTTGTTTCAGACACCAAGGATGTTTTGAATTCTGTGAACTAGTGGAAAAAGCTCAATTTCACCATGAGTTGACTTTTTGTGGCTCATTTACATAACTGTGAGGTGACACTTGCCAGAGTAACCTTGAAAATATCACCAGCTGTCATTTTGAAGGCCACTAGAATCCCTAATGTTGGTGAGAAATGGTACAAGGGTCAGGACCTTGATGAGCATTACTATGAGCCCTACATGAAGGCTCAGTATGGAAACTAGGTGAAGAGGCTTTTCCCCTTTAAATTTTTGGAGAGCAGGTATGTTCCTTTGATGAGGATTATCATCAAATATTTCACTTGTGAAGGCAGATTCTCCCGGCTGTATGCTTACCATATTAGATTCCTCATGCACTTCACTAGGGTCAAGATGATGAATCTCCCATATTTCTTGTTTAGAAATATTGACAAAATAGCTTACCTTGTGCAGAAGAAGCCATATCCTTAGCAGTTGAACAACATTTATCATTACTCCTTGATCAAAATCATTGTTCTTCACCATCTCAGTCTTCTTAACATTCCTTGGGAGACTTTCATTACTCATGAAATGTTCAAAGGTCCACAGATCCTTTCACCAGTGCATCAAGAAGGAGGTGGGCCTTCTAGCCATGGGGAAACAAGGAAAGAGGTCAAGGAAACCAAAACTGCTGAGATGCCAGTGTACTTGACGTATCAAAGAGGCACAATGAGATTTTTGTAGCTGCTAGGCAAGTGTTTGCTCCACAAGGTGTGGAAGGGACCTTGCCTTCTTCATCAGTCCACAGGCAAATGTTATCTCCATGAGGTGTGGAAGGGGCTTTTCCTTCTACATCGACAAAACATGTACAGGTTGAGCAGTGGAGCAAAGGCAAGGAAAAAGTGTAGGATAAAGATCTTGGTGATGAGAAGGAAAGAAATTTTGACTTGATTGAGCATGAGGACCCGCAGCAGCAACATACTTATCATGGAGTTGATATCATCGACTTGGAGGATCAGGATGGAAAAACCATCAAAGAAATCACCATTCAAGAAAGGGAGGCTCAAAAGCAAGTTTTGCCAGAAAACTTAGAGAGATCCAAGTTCATCATCAAATACTTGGAACATGAAAGAAAACAGTTGAGTGACAAATAAGTCCCCATGGAGCTGGAGATGATCAAAGCAAACAGGTAATTGGCCAAAGAGGCTCATGTCACATTGACTCCTATTGAGCAAGCGATTGAAAATGATAGGGAAACTCAACTTAAAATGGTCAACATACATCTTGAATGACTAATTGAGAAGGCCATCAGGGATAAGAAAATGCTCTGACACATGGCCTACCATTACATGACCCATAACAAAATTTGTAATATGAGGATTAGAAAGTTAAAGGCTAGGGTAAGGAGAGCTTTGAAAGGAAAAAAGGAGCAAGATAGATTGAAGATGTTGGCTGAAGCCTCCCTAGTCCATCAAAGCAGCTGATGGTGGTGTTCCATGCCAAATTTGGGCAAATTTTGAGAAGTTTTTGCATTTTTGAAAATTTTTAAATTCAGATCACATAAATTTTACCCAGAAGCGCAGCATCACCGGTGTTGTGCTTTTTCCTAGGGCATCCATTGGAGAAAAGGTTGACATTTTTGGATTTAGGATGATGAGGACATGCACCTTGGAAAATATCAGAAGTTTTGGACCAAATCTAGGTCACCAAAAGGTCCAAAAACTACCAAAAAATGACCTCTCTGCCTCTTTTTGGACACACAAAACTAGTCTTGGGAGATTCAAGTTTTGAGAGAACAAATGACCTCCAAATTTAAACATTTTAGGTGTTACAAAAACTAGACTTGAAAATATCTCCAATGAGCTATCCTGGGCTCAATTTGGCTAAGGGGACAGCGTCCAAACTCAAGTGGAAAGTGGCATTGTGCTTAGGACAATTTTGCTCAGGAAACTAAAATTCCCCTGTTTTGACTGTGAATTTGATTTCTTTCTCCTCATGGATGATTTCACTGATATAATTGATGACATGGCATGTAAATTTAATGGTAAAATAGTGTTAGAGGGTAGATTCATTAGTTAGAGGTGGTTTTGAGGAAAATGAATCAGTTTCCCTTCTTTTAGAGGTAAGTTGTTTAACTGGCTATATTCCCGGTCCAGGTTTGGAAATGGTTGAAACAACTCATCTTCTCATGGTTTCGACCCTTGATGGTTAGGATGAGGGATTGCAATGTCTATATCATGTATTTTCTTTCTCATTTGCAAGGTTTGGACTCACTTGGATGCTCTAAGTTTGATTGTACACCATTGTAAGCATTTTAGCAAGGAAATTAATAGGATTTGTAGCTATTTTTATGGGGTACCTGTGGTATGGTGCTTTTGCATAGTTTCTTCTTTTGTTATCAGTTGTTTACATGTGTTATGTATGTCATCATCTACTTCACTACTTCTAATTGAATTATATCAAGATAGATAGGTAGAATTCATTGTTTGCAGTGCTCTACCTTGGGAAATCATTCAGTATTCTATGTTTTCTTCTGTTTAGGAAGGATTCTTGACTTGCTTAGGCCCTTCTTAGCTCCTCACCAACCTTAGACATCGCACCCTATTAAAATTTTAAGTGCTAAAACTTATACCTACCTTGCCCCATAGAACACCTTGCATTCTGACCTAATTTCTCGAACCTAAAATTGCCTAGCTCCATTTGATCCACAAACACCAACAAATTCAATCAAAATCTTCTAAGCTACTATACCTAGCCTAAAATCCCTATCTGATCCAGTCATCTTGACTGAGATCCTAAAGGAGAGAGCCCTCTCCCGACCTTATAGGGCTAGCTACAAGGTTAAGTGGTTTGTGGTTACCCTGGAAATTTCCTTTCTTCAGCCTAAGGTAAATCTAGCGATAACACCACTGTTGGCACAGGAACACAAAGGTATATTTGAATATTTGTTTCAACAACTGTTTCCACTATTGACATAGGAACACAAAATTTTGTCTGAAGATCTGTCTCAGTAGATGTTTCTATTAATTCCACAGAAGAACAAAATTCTGTTTAGGTTTCTACAGGACTAGTATAAACATCCTCTATTTGAGTCCTTGCTGGACAAGTGCTAATGTTTTCCGTTTGTATTCCAGTGGAATTAAGAAAATTCTCACTCTGGTTTCCTATTGATTTCAAGTCCACCTTCTTCTTATAAGATTTCTTAGATTATTTTAGTCATTTCCTAAGCTACTTGATTTTTCTTTTCAGCTTCTTATTTTCCTTATTCATCAGTTCCAAATTATGATCATCTCTCTTCTTTGTTCTTACAATGTGTTTCTTCGCTGGGGAAGAAGGAAAAACAATAATATTTTCAAAATTAGGAGAAGTTTCAAAATCATTAGGGTCATGTTCAAGTAACACTGTGTCTCCTGAATTAGCTTCAGACTCCTCAACATTGTCAAGGTCTAGTTCAAGTAAGGTTGTGTCCCCTGACTTAGATTTTGGCTTCTCAACATTGTCAGGGTCTTGTTCAAGTGAGGATGTATCTCCCGAATTAGCTTCTAGATCTTCAATATTCTCAAGGTTTTGTTCAAGTCAGGTTTTATCTTCTAAATTAGTTTCAAGCTCCAGGGTTTCAGATGTAGAAAATTTTTGTCCTTCCAATTCCTATGTATCCCTGTCATTTATAGAAGAAGGTAGTATCTATGTATGGTGATAACTATGAGGAGAAGTAGAAGGGATAGGAGTAGGGACTTTTTCTTGTGGATTCTTAGATTGAACTATTTCCTCAAAAAGGGTTCCCAATTTTTCCAAGACCAGAGTTGCTTCTTCTTCATAATCATAAGGAAAATCAACTCATTGGCTATCAAGGGATCCATGGGGTGATCTCACCTCATATGTGGCTACATTAATGCTTCTCCATTGGATTATTCACTCATATCATCTTCATTTAACATGAATGGATGTCAATATAGGGGCTTTCCTTTTTTGTCTCCTTTTTTAGGCTTGTACCTCTGTAGTCTGATGTTCTTCATCAGGATGGGCATTTTCAGGGATTCCTTCCAAGGGTGGCAAACTAGTACTTATAAAATTGTCCCAGGTTAGCTGGAACTAAGTTCATTCCTTGGTGACTATAAATTTTATCAAACCATGATGATTGACTGTAGCCTGTGGGTTCTTGGATTTCCTCACTCTACTAGCAATTTCATGTAATAAGGAGTTTAGGAAGAATGGAAAATTTATTACTATCTTTTGTTTTAATGTTTCTAATAGTTTAAGGTGTTGAGGCCTTACCACATCATGGTGGCCATCACATGTGATGTATTTCTGGATGACCTTTTCCATTTCACACCATGGATCACTCAGAGATGCAGGACAAATACCTTTGCCTTTCTAAACTAATTCCTTGCCAGGATCCTTGAATAATTCTACAAATTCATGGAGTGGCATGTGCTTTTATACCCATTTTATGCCTTTTGTAGGGAGGCTTATGACCTCTACCAAAATGGATTCATTTACTGCTATGGTCTTGCCTCTGATAGTTCTCTCATTCTGTAGATTCTGTAAGAATTCCATAGCAATATCATCATTAAACCCCCGCAGCTGAGCAAGATATTATGCTCATCCTGCACATTCTAGAATATCTTGGGCATGCGTGGTGATTTGTAATAGTGTAGGCTCACTACGAACATTGGTGCCACCCATACCTCCTATGTTCCTGAGAACAGTTGCAACCTGCATGCACTATTGAGTCCCACAATTCTCATAATGAAACAATGTACGTTAAGATACATGCATGAGTATAAGGAATGAAAAATAAGTACAAAATCTCAGTAATAATAGCCTATCACATCGATAGGTATGGCAGATGGTTGTTAATCGTGCGCTTTCACATCGTCATAATTTATGACCGTCCCCCTTTAATGAGAAAAAGGGTGACCACGACCTTTGAAGCATGTGGAAGGTAAAAAGCACACGACATCATTAATACAATGCAAGGTGGTTAGAGCAATCATATGGAAAGAATTAATGCAATGAATGCACAACCATACGATTGGTCAGAAGAAATCATGAGAAATAAAGTGTACAAAATATGCATCATGGAAAGAGATTTTCCTTTTGGAGTATGTGTGATGAAATCTGATGAAGCATTGTTTTAAATTTATTATTGCTGATGTCAGATGATCAATAATGCTGACATGGTTCATGTAATATAAATATGTTGCCCATACGAGTTATTAAGGATATAATCACTAATCCAAGGTGTTTTCTCCCTTTTTATTTAATAAAGAATAACTAATGACATAGTAAGAGTTTGGCAACTTCAAAGTATACTTCAATACCATAGGCAGAGCCACTACTGCGAGCAGGTGTCCATAGCCTCAATATGGTTGCCTTTTAACCCACAAATGAGCCAATATCCTTAACTTATACAAAATGATTTTCTTCAAAAAGGACATTGTTCTAGCATTATAACTAGATAGGAACAATGCCACTCACTGGATCATAACAAAGTGAATAGACCAACTCATGATGAGACCTCCTATCCTTTGACATTTAAGTGTCACAAGGCCATTACCCTGGTGTGGTAGCCATAATGGGAACATCACTTGTGTTAATTTTCTGTGACCATGGTAGGCTGGCTCATGATGAGACCCCCTATCCCTTTTGAGGAAAAAATTAACTTAATATACTTCCGAATTTATTTTTGTTTTTGTTTCTTTTTTCTTTTTTTAAAGTTAAGGGAGGCTCAACAACTCCTTAAGAGTCAGGGATGGTGTAAAAAGTTAAAAAAAATGGCAAGAGAAATATGCCTTAGTTTCTTCATCATATTTGTGAAGAGATCCACCATTTGAATGTGTAATAAGAAAAAGACTAGTATGGCAGGGATAGATTATGAACAATTTATAATGTATTCGAAAAATAGACATAAGCAGGTATATAGATAGAGCATGTCAGATTTAAAAAAAAAAATCACCAAAAGACTAAAAATCATGATGATATAAAGGTTACTGCTTTTAAGGATTTAGATCGAACTCATAACAAAAAAGAATCACCGGCATGGAATGATAGTGATAGGAACAATAATCATTCATGGCGATGGATCAACAATTATTCTTTCGACAAAGGGGACATCAAATTCTTCATTCGAAGAGAGGACAACAATTATCTCATCGAAGAGGGAACCACAGTTGCTCCTTCGAAAAGGGAACGACAAATGTTCCTTAGAAAAGGGAACAACAATTATCTCATCGAAGAGGGAACAATAGTTGTTGCTTCGAAAAAGCAACAACAATTGTTCCTTCGAAAAGGGAACAATAATTGTTTCTTCGAAAAGGGAACAAAAATTATATCTTTGAAAAGGGAACAACAACTGTTTCTTCTAAAAGGGAACACCAACTAAATCTTCCCAAAGGGAACAACAAATTTTTCTTCGAAAAGGGAACAACAACTGTATCTTTGAAAATGGAACAACAACTATTTCTTCTAAAAGGGAACAACAATTGTTTCTTCTAAAAGGGAACAACAATTGTTTCTTTGCAAAGGGAACAACACTAATTCTTTGAGAAGGGAACAACAACTGTTTCTTCGAGAAGGGAACAACAACTGTGCTTCAAGGAAAGAAAAACGATCGATTATAAAACAATTTCTGTATGAAAATTCCAGCATGCTAAATAATAAAAGAAAGAAAAACAAAATTTCTCAACCATTTTCAAGGAACATATGTACACTATTTACAATATGGAAAGAAAACAATTTTTTTATGGAAATGAAGCCTTTGGGTTACCATCCCTTGCAACTATGATTTGGAGAGTAGTATCATTACTTACCCACTGATAAAAATAATCCTTTTTGAGTGGATGGTGATAAAGTCACAACCGATTTCCATTCACTAGAAAGGGAGCACCAGACCCGTCAGTGGTGATTAAAGTTATGGTGCCATTATTATGTACTTCTTGAATCTCATAAGGACAGAGCCACCTTGTCTGGAGTTTCCCCGGGAACTCATGGAATCTAGAATCATAGAGGAGTTCCCAATCACCTTTTTGAAATGATTTTTTTTAATAAGCTTATCATGCCACTTGGCCCTTTGTTGTTGAATAATTCTTGTACGTTGCAGGGTACGTAAGCGTGCTTCATCTAGTTCAGTAATTGTTGAAGTCATTGTGTTTGGGCTTCTGTAAGATTCATTCCAACCTCCTAGGCTATCCTAAGAGTATTGCGCAATGTTGTGCGATAGGCCCACAACACCTTTGGAGGTTTCGCAGCCCAGTCCCATCGATTTGTCGAGACTATCTTAGTCAAGATTGCTTCTAGGAATTTATTGGTGCTCTCTACCTATCCATTTTCCTGTGGGTGATATTGAGAGGTAACTCAATGTTTGATATGATGATTTTGCAGAGTGGCCGAAATCTTATGTCTTGTAAACTGCAATCCTTCGTTAGTTATTACCTCCCTTGGAAAGCCATATCGTATGAACAATTCAAAAAGGAAATTAATCACTGTTTATTTAGTGGCTTGTGGCAAGGCTACTGTTTCTACCAATTTAGTCACATAGTCTATGGCAACCAGTATATAGACCTTTTGATTTGATGGTGGACTAAAGGGCCCAACAAAGTCAAGCACCCATCTTCCAAAGGGATCCACCACCAATTGTAGTTGCAATGGCATTTGATCAGCTTGGCCAGGATGACCCATCCTCTGGAAGCTATCACATGTTTGAACATATTTCTTGGCATCTTTGAAAATGGTGGGCCAGTAATATCCCATCTGAAGGATTTTATGCCTAGTTCTACAATCTGTGAAATGTCTGCCACAGGGCTCATCGTGACAGGCCTTCAGGATATCATAGACCTCATCTTCTCGAATACACCTTCGAATCTATAAGTCAAATACAGTGTGGAAAATATACCCGCTAATCCATGAAAATCAGGCGCTGCATTGGACAATCGACTTCCTTTCCTTGGGCGAAAAATGTGCTGGTAACTTCTCGACTGCTAAACAATTCGCTACATCTTCATACCAAGGTGCTTTAATTGTTACAACAAACAAGTGCTCATCTAGAAACTGATCATCTACTGATAATAGATCATTCATCTTAGGCACCTGAGACAGGAAGTCTGCAACAAGATTTTATTTTCCTGGCCGATCCTTTATGGTAATATCATGAGGGATTCACTCAATAAACCTATGACATAGCACGCGCATTCATGGCATACTTAAAAATACCCTTAATTTGACTACATATTGGAAAATAGCTCTAAAAATCACATTATTTAACCCCCTACCAATATGAACCCAGTACACCTTCCCAATTGACAAAACCCCTAATTTCACTAGATATTGTAGGTATCCATTTTTTCATTAACATTTTTTATACCCCTTTCTATTTTTTCATTAAATTTGAGCTCCATTTTCTATACTTGCCAATATAAAAACCCTTTACCCCTATTATATGCTCAATATATTATGCCATTTTTTCCTCAATATATATCCCCCAATATGAATGCACATGGTATGATATTTCTCCCCCAGTGAAACCCCTGTGGATAATATCGAACTCCTACTGTAACAAACAGCATCGAGTTACTCACCCATTAGTGATTGGTTTGTTGGCCAAGTATTTGATAGTAGACTGGTCAGTATATAGGAAAATTGGATAGCCTGTTATATAATGTCTAAACTTATTTGTAGCATGTATAACAACCAAAATTTATTTTTCTATTACTGTATAATTTAACTCAACAGGGGTAAGATCTTTGCTAATATAATAGATAGCGTAGGGCTTCCTATCCTCGTATTTTCCAAGTACAATGCGTATAGCTGTGTTTGATGCATCTGTAGAGATATGGAAAGGTAACTCCCAGTTCAGTCCTCGTAATACTGGTGCGGTTGAAATTGATTTCTTTATATCTGCAAAGGCAACGTCACATTTGTCAGACTAGTTAAATTTAACATTACCTGTTAAGACATATAAAGGTGCAACATTTTTTGAATTTTTTTCTATAAATTTGTGGGAGTACCATGCATATCCAATGAAACTATGTACCTCAATCTATGTGTGGGGTGTGGCTAGTGTAAGAATTAACTCTATTTTCACTGGATCTACCTATATTCTAGCCGCAGAGATGTACTGTCCCAAAACCACACCTTCGGTCATCATCATATGACACTTTACATTGCTTAAGCATAACCTGGTAGCAAAGCATCATTTAAGTACCTTTCCCATATTTTGTAAGCCCTACTTATAGTCACTTCCATAGTGGGTAAAATCGTCCATAAAAATTTCAAGTCCTTCGTTAATCAGATCTGTTATCACAAAAAAATGATCATCTAGCCATAATTTACTAGATGGGTCAAAGTACACCATGTAGGGCCAATTTTACCATAGTAAAATTTCTTTCACTGTGAGAAATTACTTAATAAACCACATTTGTTAAGTCATTTATAATTAAACCCACGAAGAATAATTAAACAAATCACTATTTATTTAACTAGTTTCTAGGAATAATTAATTAAAACATTGTTTAATTAATATTCCTTGTCACATTTGACCCAATTATGAGAAATAAATAGATAAATCATTAATTATCTTATTTTTCTTTAGCAATAATTAATTAATCACTAATTAGTTATTATTCCTCATCAAGTTTGACCAAATCCCTTAGGAATAATTAAATAAATCATTATTTGTTTATTATTCCTTAACCATATTTGTTGAAATGATAAAAAAAAAATCATTTATTTATTTATTATTTCTAAATAAAAGTTTAAATACTTTTTCCCTCCAAACTAAATATAATAAAATATTCCAAATGGCTAATTGTAGAATGGGGTTAATAATATTTTATTATTGCTCATTATTCAAGGATAACCTAATATTTTGTTAGCCCCAAGGGTTAGCTCAGTTGGTCAAAAACCATGCCTCGCCATCGGGAGGTCACAGGGTCGAATCCACCCGAAGCCCTTGGGGTCAGGTCTTGCAGTAGGCCGAGGGGTGATTTAGCCTAGCTATTGCCTAGATTTTTCCATGGACATAGTGATCACTCACTGACCAGGGTGCTCGTGAGCCACATGCAAAAAGAAAAAAAAAACCTAATGTGTTGTTATAAATAGAAGGGTTTTCCATTCATTCTTCACTTTTGATTATTTCATTGTTGCACTCACTGTTGCAGCTCTAATTATTATCATTGTCGCACACTGTCTTCTTTTTCATTTAAGTTCTCATTGAGCTCAAACATTTTTTTGCTCGGTTTTACACATTATAGAGGAGAGAGACTCTACTAAAGCTGAAGACATTGAGGATAGCCAAGAACCCATCCCATAGAGGCGGACCGGTAACATTATTTGTTCCTTTCACAGGTGTTGTTTAATAAAATATATTCTTTATATATCTAGTTTCCATTGGATTCTTGGAGTTATTTGCGCTTATTTTACTATTCCATTTTGCTGTTTAACTATGTCTCTGCCATAGATCAGGGCTTTAGCAGGTTTTGTTTCTATCATTTGCTACAGATCTACTCTGTTTAACAACCATTTTTATTGTTAGGGTTGTTTTTCATCCACAACCTAAAGCAGTTTGTTTTCGTACACATTCAAGAAGAATTCTACATATTAAATTGGTGACTCCACCGAGGAATTTCTGATTGTCGCTAACAAATTGGCAACTTCACTGCGTTTTTAATTCTGATTCAGAAACCTGGGTGACCTTTATTTTTCAGCTTCGGGTTTTTCTTTATTCAACCTCTTAATGTTGTATACTAGCTTTCTAACCCTAGATTAGTCAAATTTCTAACTTGCGTAAGCTTTCTGGTCATTTCCGCAAGTCACAGGAACCAGTTGCGACAGAGACGACAATTTTTACAAGACTTGCTACCCAAGAACTGAGGAGCAGAAATTGTACTTTTCTACCCCGAAAGTGCAATCTAGAGGTTCAAAGCATACTTTTTGGCCCAAAAAGTGTGATATCCCCCTAAATAGGTTAGTACCTATGATTTTAGGTTTTCTAGGATTATTTTTGATCTGTTTCTGGGTTTTGGCGGGAGCTGTCTACTGGGTTGGTGGACATTGTCTTAGCTTGCTTAGGCCTTGATATACTTTGTTTCACTCGTCGAAGTGGAATTTAGCCCCTTAGGGCTTCTAGTATGCTTCCACCTCTATAGGAGGAGTTTAGCTGAGTAAGAAGTCTGAGGTTTTACAGAGCTTTCATCCATATTTTCCAAATCTGTACCTTCATGTTTCAGATCTTCAAAGATAGGTTGTTTCCATCCAAAGTTTCATCTTAAACCTTGTTTGGTCATTTTCCTTAGGGCCCCATTATTTGCCTTACGTTTCACACCCATATCCATATCTTTTTGCAGTGATTTTCCTCCGTGGGGTTTTCATGGTCCTGCACGACTTTCCAACAACATAGTGTCATTTGATCCCAGTCACACCAATGCTTAGATCTCTTGGCATTTTTCATGTGTTTTCAGTTCATTTCACCGCCAACCAGGATACCCAGTTTGGGTGGGGTTTATAGAGTTGATTTTCTGTTCATTTTCTATTTTTAATTTTACTTTATTTTAGCAATATTTTTCTTTTTTTAAACATGATCTGTGCTTAATTAATAAACACACTAACACACACAAGCACACATTAAGCAAAGGGAACTTGGTTTACATCTCCAAGCCAAGACTTAACTTAATTAGTTTATCTCCCCACACAGAGACAAAAATATCTTGTTGATCTCCCTTCACCATTTCCGTGTCATTTGTGTGTTACAACCATTGCGCCACCAAGGCATTTGTCCTGGATACTCTTAGCCTTCACCCCAATTTTCACTTGGGCATATTACTCCTCCCCGTAGGGTTTGAGTTCATAGTCCCCCGAGTCCCCATACCGACTCCTCTTCTCATTCATCTGATTCCTCATTTGATTTCAAGCCTCCTTCACTGCATACCGTCATCATGTCAAGACCCACTGTAGGTGTAGGAAACCAACCTAGTGTTGGCTCCAGTTCTTGTTATATAGGAAAATGACCTCCTCATCAGCTCAGAGGAGAAAGACATGATGAATGAAGGACTAGCCAAGTTCACAAGCCCAGTTCTCAAGCTAGCACTACCTAAACACTAGCAACCTACTTTATAAAGCTTCCTAGCAAGGCTAAGGGTGCATTAGTGCCCAAAGTAACTTTTTCTGTTACCTCAACAAGAGCGTTAGTGAACCCTAATTAGTTTCTATGGGTCAAGGGAATGATTTGGCTGAGAAAATATCCATAGGTTCTCTCTTATGTCAGATCATAAAAGAAGGGAAACATCATAACTCGACTTGTTTGGGGGAATTACTAATTCCTAATGGAGTATGCAAATGGGAAAGAGCACAAAGGCATGGAAATATCACTGCTTTTGCCTAATGGAACTCATGAAGGACTTGGAAACCCTAACCTCACATGCTATATATGCAAGGCTAGGGCCATTGTGAAAGGGGTTGAACCATTTCAAAAGATTGCCTATTTGACTATCGAGAAGAGTCTCAGACTAAGGCATAAGAAGCATTTAAGAAGGGAGAGAGAGAGAGGGAGAGGAGATGGAGGGGTAAGGGAAGTCTGATGCAACTGATGGTTGTAATCATTCTTTCTACGTCAATATAGAACTATAATTGTGTTGTCCACTCCAAGATGTTGATAGTATGACTTGTTTGTATGTTTATTCAATATCATTAGCATGAGTGGCTTAGATATATGCAAATAGATATCTTTATATGTTCATGCATTGTTTATCAAGGTTTTATGTTGTGATATTACACTTGTCTTTGTTGTGTGTAGGTTTTGATCTGGAGCCGGCTCAGGGTCTTCCACCTAGCTGCATTGCGCTCTCTAGCAACACCACACTAAGACTCAAGGTATTAATTCCTTCCCACTTTGATATTCATTTGTTAAACATAGATATGCATGTATCTTTGTGACAACTACAGCTAATTTGACTGTTTTACAAGGATCTCGGGAAGATCTTTCAAGGTTTCTACATCACCAAACACCTGTACATTAATCCCTGTAGAACAATTGGCGACTCCACTGGGGACTGCAGTTAGTTCTTGGTTTTCCCTAGAAAGTTTCTAGATCTCCCTTTCTTCCAGGCCTTCATATACTTCTTCATTCCCTTTCCAACCACTCGGGACTATACATCACCCTTCTCTCAGTGCCCAACCTAGATCTGATCCCCACAACCCATTTTTTGAGTCTTTTTCCTCACTAATGTTGGTTACTAGTGTAAACATTGCTTTATAAATCACTATGTCCTCACAAACAAAGTGTTAGTGACGAAAATAACTCTCTGTAGCCTCTATTACAAAACGTTAGCCAACCATTTCTTCATAAACAACTAGCTCTGTGACCTCATGGGTTGGGAAATCTACTTGTAGACTGATCAGGGATCTGTAGCTACACTTTTTTGACTGATATGTGTCTTGAACAATTTTTTTTAAAGAAAATAGCTTTACTTCTTAAAGTTTTTATTTTCATTGAAGAAAAAATACAAAATTTTTACTGCTTTCTTCTTAGTTGGTTAGATCTGCATTATTTGGTTTCTATAGTTGTTAGTGAGCACTGAAGTTCTATCGGTTATGCTAGTGTTTTACTAATTAGGATGCATGGTATATATATTGATGTATGAGTGACTCTCCCTTTGTAGAAGCAGCTTATTCATCAAAAGTTAAAATTTACAAGCATTGTTTTTGCATGATTTGAGTCAGAGTCCCATATAACTTCCTACGTTAACACCCCTACCGAAGACTCTAATGAAGTAAATTTAAAATATACCTAATAAAATCAATTAGAAACTCTTTTTAGAGTAAACACACATTAGTTTAGGCTAGGATCTTCAGATAGGCAGTGTGAGTTAACTGCCCAAGATCATACACTGAAACTAGTGTCATTAAAGAGAGAAATCCTTCTGCACTCATACTATTTGGGACCACTCCAGTAAAAGCGGAGCTAAGTACGAGACAACATCGAATTGTAAGTGAAGGTAGCCCACCTTTGCTTACATCTTCTTTGGGTATTCTATGTGTCAGGGATCCCTTCGGGGATATCGAAGCTGAGTTGGGGACTCAGGTATCCTACCCACATAGCATACTATCTGCGACTATGTCCCCCCCGGTAGTGTCTGTGATTTTAGGTATCCTTTGTGGCCATACTTTTAGGGACGAACACAAGGTGACTGAGGTGGGCTACCGTGGTACTTGACATAGACAAACCTACTCTGTCTTCAGTTTTTGGGAGGGTGCTCATCTTCACGAGATTACTTGGCCCCTTAATCTGAGGTTCAGGCGAAGCTCAAGAGTAATCGTAGCTATACATTTTACGAACTCTCTCTATTATTCATTGTGATACTGGGTTTCATCTCCAGTGATCGGTGCTTATCAGACAAGGTCATTTCCCTCTAATTGTTGACTGATTTCCTTAGTGTATTTTTTATTTTTTAAGTGCCAAAGTGTTATCACCGAGACTTTAATAAATGTCACTATAAAATTTACTAATAAAATTTATCGGCCATCGTGGCTACATCCAGCCCTCGTCATCAATCTAGACGGTTGTTAGGACTTCCCCCACTCACTGTGGAGGATCCACCAAGCCCTGAACCAGATTCCCTGTCTTCGGGCAATCAGTCTCTAATATATAACATAGAATTAGTCTAGACATCCCACAATTCAATCTTACTGGTGGATTTCTTTACTAAAGGATTTCTTCCTCCATACAATCCTCTCATCACAAATCCATTGGGACCACTCTTGGTTCCCATTGCATTTGTACCTCCTTTGTCTTTCGTTGGAACATTTCCACCCGTCCCATCGATGACTAACAGGTCGTGGGATTTTGTGGATACTTTTGATCCACCACCACCTCCCCAGTCAAGAGTCAACACCGCACCTATGATGGAAAACCCTGCTGTCTGATCTGTCCTAGGTTCAAACCTTATCATGACAGCCACCACGAGTGGAAACCCAGTACATTTTGAATTCTGCCTACATATAGCGCTCCTTATAATGCTCAATATAGCACAGTTAGCACGGGTCCCTTCAACCAACTCTATGGTTGGCATCCATTGTATAGTTATAACCCCCAGATTCAGGTATTTGGGGGCATAATTACCAATATGCATATACCGGTCGGGAGCGTAACAGTTCCCCCTCCATTTTCAGGTCTGCATGGTCAGTCATTTATTGACATGAACCCTTGTTATGTTAGTCAAGGACATATGGTCAGTTATGTGGTGAGAGGGAACCCTCAACAAGGTCCCAATCAATCCATAGGAGCACCCCACTCCCAATCTCAAATGAGTCAAGGGGGTACTCCTTATCCTAGGGGCACTTCCATCCCCCAGCCTAACAACCCCTATGGAAACCCACAGTACAATAATATATCCCCGACTTGTACAAACTCACAAATGACCCCATCTATCTCAACATACTTTGGCCACTAATCCCACCTAAAATACTAACAGATATCCCAAGGTTCAAAGGGAAACAAGGGGAGGATCCTGGTACACACATCACCACCTATCATATATGGTGTGTTTCTAACTCCATGGTGGATGATAGTATCCGGCTAAGTCTCTTTCCCCGCACCCTTACTGGAAATTTAGCCAAGTGGTACATCGAGTTACCACATGCGTCAGTTAATACCTTTGGCACTTTAGCGATGGAATTCTTAAAGCACTTCCAGCTACCCATCTACTATGAAACTAGGACTAAACTCCTTACTTCATTACATTAGGACACCACCACCCACATCTCTGATCATATACAAGTATGGAGATGTAGGTGGAGACTAGGCAAAGCTCCCCTCCCAGACTATCTATTAATAGATTGGTTCTACAAGTCTCTACTCCCACAAATCACTAAACATGTCGCCTTAGGTGGTGTAGTCACAGAAGACCAATCCATTCGTCATGACCAACGCTTAGATTTGATATATTTGTAGTTTGGCACTTTATATGACATCATTCCTAATGCCCCTCACAAATCCAATGCTCCTGCTACTCAGCAATCCAGAGTGCATGCCGATGGTATTATCGGCACTACCTTTAGGGCTGTTGTAAAACAACTCAGTGATCAGATTGCCCAAATGTCAGTTGACCCCTCTACCAAATCGACTGCTCTTCCTACCATCGCGATAAACTCTGTGCAGTCTACACAAAAACCTGATGGTAAGAATAAGAAGAATAACAAAAAGGTTGCTCCTTCTGAAGAGCAGTAAACAAAGCAGTACAACCCAAAGAAGAAGGCTGCTACACCCTCTGACGATGAAAAGGACAAACTTGCCAAATTCCCTTGCAAAATCTGTGCTAAAGACCACATGACCTATCATTGTCTGCATCTTCAAGAATGCACAGATTTGATTGCTAAAAAGGACACTCGTAGGACCCCTGTTATCTTGAATAATCCTTTCCTTGCTTAGCAGCAACAACACCTTATTGAAAGCCAACCTCAAACCCCGCAAGGGGGAAATGGCGGTTCACAAAATCCTTCAGCTGGTGAAGGAACATCTACCATTTACACCTTTGAAGTGAAAACCAAAGACAAATCTTATGGAGCTCCAGTCACTCATGCAGAGGAACCCTCCTCAAGTCAAAGCCCACTGCCGCCTAACGATCTTCATATCGAAAGGCTGGTTGTTGATCTTATGATTTGTCCCCCAAAAGGGGCACTTCGTTGCACAATGCATAATACATCTACATGTGCCACCCAAAACTGCAGTATTGTAGAAGATTTGGCGCAAGTGTCATCAGCTATGTCGGCGCTCGAAGTATTACAAACCTATCTAGCACAAAGGAAAGCTATGCCTTCAGTAATTGCTGGTATCGACCGTCAGGATTCCATGCTTGCAATTTTCAACATGGAAAAATGTAAACCTCTCCTTTCACACCAACTTGCATTTTAGGTGCAAATATTTTCGAAAGGGAAAGGAATACATAGAACTGTCATTAACGAAGGTGCTTCAACCTGTGTCATGTCAGCTTCATGTTGGCTTGCTTTGGGTTCTCCAACCCTATCCGCACCATCAAATTCCCTTAAAGCTTTCAACGGCCACACTTTCATCCCAAAAGGTTACCTAGCTAGCTACCCCGTCACCTTGAATGAGAAAATGGTAACGGTGGACATTGAAGTCGTAGATAGAAAGCTCGACTATAATCTATTGTTGGGTCGTAGTTGGACTTACACCATGACTGCCATTGTGTCTAGTGTCTTTCACATCATCCTATTTCCATTGGATGGAAAGATGGTCACAGTGGACCAACTATCCTTTTGCACCCATGATTATTCCCCATTACCCAATGGCTCTGTACCCTTAGTGGGTGGTGTAACTGACTCTTACGTTAGTATTGGTACCGGTCTATTGAAGGGCTCTTCCCTGATGGGTTGTTTCCCTCTTTTGCCACCCACGGTTCCACAGACAGTCAATATGGTTTCATCCATTACTCATGAATTGACCGATCCTTGGATCCTACTGGCCCCTTCAGACATTAACACTTATGGAGAAAAAATGCCACTATCAACAGCTAAATTGGCCTACCAGGCCATTCAATCTACATCCGAATCTCCAGACACTTTGTTCATGGCCAACGGTACCACTGCCCCTCCCATAACTACTCCTTCTTTTGATCTCCTCAATGAAGTCCTATGTTAGGCCCCTATACTACTAGTGTGACCCCTTATCGTTATTAGTACAAGCCCCTTATTATATTGTTGTACCCATGTAGTCCCCATATTGTTATTATTGTGCCCCATAGAAGCCCTATATTGTTATTATTGTGCCCTTACATTATTATTGTTATGTCGGCTTTGGTTATATTATGACCCCTTAGACTCCTATATATAGAAAGGAGGTCTTGTCATTTGTATCATCAAAGAATCATTCATTTGTGTAATGTAAAGGAGGTTGCCCCTTCAAAGAGGCTAAATTCTAAGGCGTTGATCTATCTTTTCCATCTTTTTGTGAGCTGGTTTCATAACATTTGGTATCAGAGCTTTGGATTCTAGGGTTTCGCTGCTCCGAATAGGTCATCGTGGCATTTTCGCTATAACTTTTTCTGCAATGTTTCAAAAGCGAAAAAAAAAAAACCATTTGAGATGAAATTACACTGAACCTCGGGTTCAAATTTCAGAGCTTTTCGCACTATATTTGCAGAGATATGATCTGAGGAAGTTGGTCTTTTTGCAGACTCTTGCATTACATTCCAAACAAGTGACCTGGGGAAAATCATCATAGCTTTCTCTCTGAGCATCAGATTGAAATTTCATAAGAAGGTACGAAAATAGAATGGACTGTAGTTTCTTGTATATATTTTTTAGAACCAAAGGTCGAAATAGTGACACATGGCATGTCATACAAATTCTCTCTACTGAACTAGTCTATAATCAGGTCACTGTGGGAGATTTGGCATAACTCTTCCCTGGAGAATTCTATTTGGATCAGACTAGTGGCATTGGAAAGAGTACATAGAGGGCTACTACAGATCGTAATTTCAGAACGGGATGATCCAAAATTACAGAGATACATCAGATTCAATATCAAGCTCCTATAAAGTGAAAAAAGGTGTGTAGTTTTTTTTAAATTTTTGCATAAGCTTGGTTTGAAAAATTAGTTTGAAGGAATTCAAAGGGCATAGTAAAGCATTATTATCAGTAATTGATGCCCCAATAAAAGAAAATGCAAACACCTAGTAAGCAACCTGAGAGCTCTACAATGACTCATGAAGAAGAGGAAGAAATGCAACATGATATATCAAAATTACGAGACCAAGCGCAACAAGTGACACTTGCACAAAAAGTAACAGAATCTAAGATGGATGTAAAAGCTAAGATGGATTGTTTAAAGAAAAGGCGATATGAGTAATTTTGATGGAAATGATCCAGTAAATTGGATACTACAGATGGAGCAATATTTCAATCTACATGAGGTGCAACTATTACAAAAGGTACGTATTGCATCTTCATATTTAGAACCAGATCAATTTTTATGGTATAAAGGGCTTTGTTCTCGTAAACTGCTTATTACATGATCAATTTTCATGGAGAAAATGATAGCACATAATGAGGATACAAAGAGAAACTCCTTCTTTAGCCAGTTGATAAATCTCAAGCAAAAGGGTTCAATGGAAGAGCACATTGAGGACTTTCAAAAATTGAATAGAAGGGTAAATTATATTCTAGAGAAGCGAAAGATTGATGTCTTCATAGGGACTTTAAAGGATAACGTTCAACATGAGGTTCATTTTTGGGAACCTGATTAATTGGAGGAGGCATTCGGGTTGGCAAGAAAAATTGAAAGCGAAATTATGAAAACAAGGAATCCCACCAGTCACAACTATAATAATGGAAGTGTTGTTTCTCCTAACCTTCCACAACCTACAAGGGTTACACCACAAAAGTTGTAAGAAAAAAGAAAAAAATGGCTTTGTTGCAATTGTGATAGAAAATGCACTAAAGTTCATAAGTGTGTTGAAAAGAAATTATTTTACATAGAGTATGAAGAGGAGGAAGAAATGGATCAAGAAACATCAAAAGAAGAGGATATGTGCCAGGACCCAACCCTAGAGAAAGAAGAAATGAATCCGACAATATATTGTAAAGAATTTGAAAGAATTACTACTCCTCAAACTATTAAGATAGAAGGACATATCAAGAAGAAAAAGGTTCAAGAAGTGAAAGATCACATTGAAAAAGAAGAAATGAATCCAACCATATCTTGTAATGCATTGGCCAGAATTACCACTCCTCAAACTAT
>APFE030598909.1:172350-184414 GCA_000404065.3 Pinus taeda
AACCAGATTGGATAAACGAAGAAAGGGATGAATGGAAGAAGGATGAAGAAGTGTGGCCACTCATTCAAAAGTTGCAGAAGATCCCAATTCAAACAATATTGCCAGAACTTGAAGAGGAAGGAAAAATCATATTGGAACCTAGAGTAGTCAAAGAATCAAGAACCCGACAGTTACGAAATCGATCAATTTCAAAGCATATCATCAAGTGGAAGAACTTACCTGTTGAAGATTTCACATGGAAGGATAATAATTTTGTACAGAAGCATCAAGAACTGCTCAAGCATTGAGGACAACACTTTTTGAAGGAGAGGGGCATGTTAGGCCCCTATACTACTAGTGTAACCCCTTATTGTTATTAGTATAACCGCCTTATTATATTTTTGTACACATGTAGTCTCCATATTGTTATTATTGTGCCCCATAGAAGCCCATTATTGTTATTATTGTGCCCTTACATTATTATTGTTATGTCGGCTCTGGTTATATTATGACCCCTTAGACTCCTATATATAGAAAGGAGGTCTTGTCATTTATATCATCAAAGAATCATTCATTTGTGTAATGTAAAGGAGGTTGCCCTCTCGAAGAGGCTGAATTCTAAGGCGTTGATCTATCTTTTCTATCTTTTTGTGAGCTAGTTTAATAACATCCTACCTATGGATGAAGCTATTAGAGAGATCATGTGTTTAGAAGAGCGACCTTGGGAGGACTCTCACCATCGTGTTTCGATATCTGATTCAGACATGATGCCTCTTTAAATCCTTTCATTTGACACACCTGAAATAGTTTCCTCACCTTATACAACTATCCAAAATTTGGACCCAGAGGGAAACGTGGGCAATATTTCAAAGACATTGCTCATCGATATTTTTGTCATGACAGGCATCATAGAAAACATCTAGGTTGGATAAGATTGCACTCATGAGGAAATTCCAAGATTCACTTGTGTTTTGAAGGAATTCTGTGATTTATTCTCTTGGTCTTACGAGGAAATTCCCAGCATAGATCCGTCTATTGTCGAGCATGAGATCAAGATATACAACAATGCTAAAACTGTCCACCAAAGGCTTTGACCAGTCCACCCCTGCAAAATGGAAACCATCAAGACTAAGGTGGAAATGTTGTTGTGTGCTGATTTTGTATATCTCGTTCCCTTAATAGAATGAATTTCCAATCTGGTTCCTATCGATAAGAAACAAAGAACCATTCGTGTATGTGTCAACTATCGAAACTTGAACACCGCATGCCTGAAAGATAATTATCTAACACCGTTCATCGAACAAATCATCAAAAGCTATGCTAGTTGTGAATCATTCTCATTCATGGACGGTTTCTCAGGTTACAACTCGATTGCTATAAAACCAAAAGACCAACACAAAACCACCTTCGTTTGCCTATGGAAAACTCCCGTTCGGTTTAAAGAATGCTGGAGCAACATTTCAAAGGGCCATGGACTAAGCATTTCATGATATCAAACATATCATTTAAGCTTACTTGGATGCCCTTCCAGCCCATTCCAAGAAGCGAGCGCAACACCTAGATCATTTAATAGGTATCTTTCTTAGGTGCCAGTTTTATAACATACATCTGAATTCGCATAAATGTGTTTTCTTTGTTGAGTTTGGATGCTTTCCTAGATTCATTATCTCCAAGTATGGGAATAGGGTTGATCTCGGTAATGTAAAGGCAATTACTCAATTTCCTGAACCACAATCCATTATGCAGCTCCAACATCTGCAGGAGAAAGAAAACTTCTTACAATGGTTCATTGTAAACTATGCTAAGTTGATGAAAGGCTTTATGTTCCTACTTAAGAAGGGGGTGTTGTATCTGTGGAATGATCAAGCTCAACTATCATTTGATGCCTTGAAAAATGTGCTTAAATCAGCCCCACTCCTTAGCACTCCCAACTATGGGCGGAATTTCTTCTAAATCTGGAAGCCTTGCCATCCTCTCTAAGAATGGTCTTGTTCAAACTCACGATGACTGAAGTGAGCATGTGATATACTATCTATTGAAAGGCTTGGCTGGGCCCAAACTCAAATATTCACATGTGGAAAAGTTGTCCTTAGTAGTTGTCTTTACTGTCAAACGCTTCCAACATTACATACTACTACGACAGACTACTGTCATCGCCTTGGAGAATCCCATGAGACACATTTTGTCTCGGCAAGTCATTGGAGGGAAATATTCCAAATGGATCATGATCCTCCAACAATTTGATTTGGTGCTCACTGCTACCAAGGAGAAAAGTTCATTAGTCTTCGTCGAACTTTTGTTGGATCTTCCCATTGTCGATCCTAACGAGATAGCCCACAATCCTCTTCCGGATGAAGCTATCTATCTTATCGACACTACTGACCCTTAGTATGGTGACATTCTTGTCTACCTCTAAGCACAACGTTTCCGCCTTGAACTATCATTAGGTGAGCATCGTCGCATCCACCACCAAGTGTGGGACTATTTAGTGCTTAACGATATGTTATATCACCGTGGTGCTAATATAGTTCTTCGACGTTGCCTCACTCATGAGGAGGTGGAAACATTTTAAATGACTGCCATGCTAGGGCATGTGGCGGTCATCTTTCTGGCATATCTACTACTTAAAAATATTTTCCCGCAGGCTACTACTGGCCAACCTTATCCAAAGACTATGTCAAGTCTATCTGGCAGTTCCATCCTTGTCAAGTGTTCACAGAGAAAATGCATGCTCCTCCAGCCTTACTACACCCGATTATCTCCATCCACCACTTTTCCAAATGGTGGATAGATTTCATAACTTGCAACCCCACTTCCTCTGCTTAACACAACTATATTATCGTAGCTATGGATCATTTCACAAAATGGGCCGAAGCCCTTCCCACCTTCCAATCCGATGGTGAAACCGCGATGCTATTCCTATTTAATTAGGTCAACTGTCGCTTCGATGTTCCCCACACAATTGTTATAGACCATGGGTCTCATTTTCATAATCACATCATGTCTGACTTAACATCGTTGCTTGGTTTTTGCCAGGATCAATCATCCTCCTACTACCCCTAAGCTAATGGTCAAGAAGAGGCTGTCAATGGAATCTTAAAAACCATGATATGTAGGTTAGTAGGGAACCCTAAAACCCACTGGCATCGAATGTTATATCCTTCGCTATGGGCATACCAAACTTCAGTTAAAACAGATACAGGCTTCACATCTTTTCAACTAGCTTATTTCCTGGAAGTAGTTTTACCAATCGAGTGTCAGATTCCTTCCTTACAAATCGTCGTTGAACTCTTGACTGGTACCACTGCCGAAGAAGAGTGCCTATTATACCTAAATCAACTCGATGAAACCTGTCAAGATGCATAATTGACACTCGAAGCCCATAAGCGTCGACTCAAAGCCCAGTACAAGAAAAAAGGTCTGGCTTGTGATGTAATTTCCAATGAACATAAACTCTTTGATTGAACACTTGGGAAGGAAGTTGCACACGCCTATGTTTTGAGTAGATTGTTTGATTGTTCCGTTTAACATTAACATTTTTTTCACTCGAATTGGGCTATATTTAGATCACATAACATATCACATATTTTTTCATCTATGCTCTTCTTCCGTATGTGCTACTAACTTACGGCATTTCCTTTGCAACAACTGGTGCAAATGCTAGTTTATTTGTTCCCTCATCTCTTCTAACTCTTTTAATTAATTAATATATTTTATTTATTCTAACAATACTTAATTAATCTCATTCACATCTTCTCTCCTTTCCCAAGGGTCATTTTTTTTTCTTAATCCTAATCATGTCCTTATTGAGCCTAGAGGCTCATTCTACAACTTAGTATGAGGGCACTTGTAAGTTTATCTGTCCGTCCATGCCCCTTTAAAACAAAAAAATATGTTCCAAGAATAATGTGAGCTATAATTAAAAAAATCAATATGCTCCAAAGTAATTAGAAGTAAAAAAATGTATTATTGTTAGTGATCTCTGGAATAACACTGTGTGACATGTGGGATCTGTCCTCAAAAAACAATGTTGGGTAAACGAGTGTTGGGTAGCCTTTTTATAGGAAACAATAGTTGAATGTTGGATTAACAACAAAAAATAAATAAATAATAATTGACTAAATTTAGAGACCAAATTTTTTTGACTTAAATAAATAACTATATTTGGCCAATAATAATTATGATTTGGTGATTTTTGGAAATTTAAAATAATAATTTTTTTTTTGAAATAAGTTTTTGAAATTATTTATTATAATAGCCAATTAAGAATTAGTTAAGAATGTATGAATTAGATGTTTAAATCTTATACTTTTAAAACATATTTCAACAAGAGATTTAAATAAACTATTTGAAGATCTATGTTAATTAATTTATGTTGATATCAACTTCATATATATCTATATATAGAAAAAATATAAGTTTTGATGGTTAAAATTTTTATTTGGTCCTATATATATACTCTATTTAGCACTCAAAAATACAATTTAAACAATGAAAACTAACACATTGTATTTTGCACTCTAAAAAAGTTTGCACATGAAGAAATTTGATCCCTCTCAGTTCATGTTGGCTCATGTTGGTTCATGTTGGTTCCCTACTTAAGATGGATCTATGTTGGTTCTACTTTAGTCCTAAGGATGAATGACATTAGTTGGTTCGAAATGTTGACCAAATCCTCATGATGTGATTAATCCGAAAGACATTATTATTATTTTAATATATTCTAGTTTGTTATTATTTCAATAGTAATTTAAAATAAAATAAAAATATTTCAATATTAATACCATTTTGTCCTAAATAATTAATTCTTGTATTCCTTTAATCTAATAATATCTTAATTCTAAACAAGTAATTTAATAGACATACTTTTAACTTTTCTTTTCTAGTATTAAAACTAGCCTAGATCCATCTTAACTTTGGATCTACCAATGTGTCTCAAGATATTTAATCTCTCTCGTAGATCTTGAATTAATAGGCTGGTTTAATTTGCTCTATATTCCACATAAATGTCATGGGATAATACCATGTGTTTTGTGAAAAAAATTTCGCGTGCGTTCTGATTTGGAGCTCCCGCGCCCCTGCTTCCTCGGCCCCAGCGGCCCTCTACAGGCCTCCTGCCTAGCAGCCCCTTCTACTGGGCTCTCAACCTCCCCTCTTGGCATCCCCGCAATTGGGCTCTGCCCCCTACTCTGGCCAGTGCTGCTGCTGGCACAATGATAGCGTTTTGTGATCGCAGAGGAGCGTAGCCGCTGCCATGAGTGCGCCTGGGGGTGGAGCGCCTTCTCCCACCCCACCTACCTCTTCAGAAGAAGCTTTTCAGAAGATTGCTTCTTCAGAAAGAAAAGAAATGTTTGACTCCAGACGTCCCGAAATTCATCAAAAAGCTAGAGGAAATTCCTGATATCACCCTGCCAGAAGACCAACCGATAAAAATCACCCTAGCCATGGCTGACAGAGGGTTGGTAGGACAATTTATGGGATGCTGGCCATCAACAAAAACGACATATGACTAGATCCAATGCAACTGGAGGCCCCAGCTCGAAAACAATGTGATCTGTTATGCTGTCGGAAGAGGGTATTTCATTTTCGAGTTCACCTCCAAAGAAGATCAAGATTTGGCTTTCAGAAACAGTCCGTATTTTATGGGAAATCAGGGTTTGTATCTTAATAAGTGGACCCCTGACTTCGATCCGTTAATCGATTCCCCTAAAGAGGTCACAGTCTGGGTCCGGCTTCCCAATCTTCCGATCCATTGCTGGAGCTATCACACCTTACAGAAGATTGGCAATGGTCTTGGCCGTTTCATTGACAAAGCAGATAATAAGGGCCAATATACTTGCACAAGAATCTATGTGGAAGTCAATCTGGAAGCTAGACTGCCCAAAGCAGTAAAACTTACAGTCGGAGAATGGCATTACTATCAAAAACTGGATTATGAGCAATTGTCGTTCAAATGCAGAACCTGTCACGAACATGGACACTTCCAAAGAAATTGCCCAAAAGCTCCAACCGGGGACAAAGTTGATGAAGAAGGATGGAAAGAAATCAAAAAGGGCAAAGCAGTCCCAAAACTAACTGAGAAGAAAAATTCAGGGCCATTGGTGAAGCCCCATCCCAAACCGAAAGCCAAAGAAGTTTCTAAAGAGGGTTCTTCCTTTGGGGAGAAGACAGATGCCATTGGGATCCAAGAGGAACCAGAAGACTTGTCAAAGAAAGTGAAAGAAGCTGAAGCAAATTCATCTCTTCCTCCATCAGAGGATGAACAAGGGGAAAAAGAAGAAAACGAGGAGCATATCAATCTAGGCTCCGATTCTGAGGGAGATTCAGAAGATGGAGTCTTAGATTCAGACAGCTCGCAAGTCAGTCCTATCAAGTCAACCAGGGGTTGAAAATCCAAGAAGAAACAGAGAGAGGAGAAAACTTATCTAGATGTTCTCCAAGGTTCTCAAAAAACTCTTAAGGGAATGATGAATACTAGACCTAGGCACAAGCATGGTAAGGCTCCAAAAGGAGCCACAACCTCCCAAGCTAGTAAATAATGAAATACATCTCCTAGAATTGCAGAGGATTAGGCAGCAAGTTGAAAGAAGAAGCTCTGAAAGACATTGTGAGGATGTACTCACCTGAAATCCTTCTCATCCAGGAGACAAAATTGGAGGACCTTCTACTCCTCCAAGAAAGCAAAGTATTCTGGCATAAAGGCCAAGGGAGAGCAGTCAGCGCCAAAGGCACCTCTAGAGGGATTGTCTCCTTTTGGGATAGCTCCAAATATGATCTGATTCACAAAGAATGTTGCCCCCATTGGCTTCTCACTAAGCTCCTCCATAAAGAATCTGGCCACCAAGTAAGTATGTTCAATCTTTATGCTCCAGTTTTACCCTTTGAGAAAAAAAATTGTTGGGACTCGCTCCAGTGCTAACTTTTCTTGCACAATCTAGAAAATATTATTATTGCAGGTGATCTGAATGTTACGCTGCAGAAGAGAAAAAGGGGGGCTCGCTGGTCATAGACCCAGCTAGAGAATGGGTTGAAGACCTCATTCTAGATTGGGAATTGGAGGATATCAAGCCCACATCTGGAAAATTCACTTGGTCAAACAAAAGGTTAGGCCTAGGCCACATTGCTACTCGTCAGGACAGATTTCTTGTCAAATCCTCCTTCTTGACTTGTGGTCTAATGGCCACCTCTAAAATTCTTCCGAACTACACCTCTGACCATAAACCCATTCTGCTTGAGCTCTCCTTGGATGGAAATCTTGGCCCCATTCCCTTTAGATTTAGTTCTCTTTGGATTCATCAGGAAGGATTCCAAGAGGTGGTCATTGAGGCCTGGAACCAGCAAATTTAAGGATCCCCTTTCTTTGTGTGGGAAGAAAAAATGAGGAGACTTAAAAGGGAGCTCAAGGAGTGGGCTAAAAGGTTGAAAACACCCACCACCAAAAGAAAGGAGATGCATGACAGCTTAGTAGGCCACCAATTAACAATGGAGAATTCTGATGTAACACAAATCCTTCTTCAAAAAGAAGTAGAGCTGCAAAAAGACCTCCATAGAGCAAGTAGGGATGAAGAAGAGTTCTGGAGACGGAAGTCCAGAAATCTTTAGTTACATGCCGGAGACAAAAATACAAGATACTTCCATAAGCAAGCTGAAGCACGCAAGCACTTCAAAATAGTAAATGAAATTCACTATCAAAACATTGTGGTTAAAGATTCTGATGGCATAAAGCGAGCAACCCACTCTTTCTTCAAAGATCTTTATTCTGCCCCGAAAGACCCTCTTATTGATTCTCAAGCCTATCCGATTGATCTTATTCCTCACCATGTCCAAGATTCTGACAATATCATGCTCACTGCTCCAATCAGTATGAATGAGATTAAAAATGCTCTAGATTGCATGGATCCGCATAAAGCCCTGGGCCCTGATGGGTTCACAGCAAGGTTCTATCTGACTTGCTAGCCTACAATTAAAAAAGACCTTCTAAGAATGATCCGTAAATCTCAGACCTGTACCAAGATTGGAGGCATCACCAACTCGACCTTCCTTACATTGATTCTGAAAGACAAAGGCACCACCGATTTCAGTAGATTCAAGCCCATCTCTTTGTGTAATACAATTTATAAGCTGATTACAAAAATAATAGCCAACCGTCTTAAGAAAATTCTACTGGTCATCATCCCTGAAAACCAAGGAGGATTCATAAAAGGGAGAAAGATTCTTGACAATATTGTGCTAGTGCAAGAAGCAATTCATTCAATCTTTCACCGAAAAAAGAAAGGCATGGTGATTAAGCTAGATTTGACAAATGCCTTTGACAGGGTGAGACATGATTTCTTGTTCTCTGTGATGGGGAAATTTGGCTTCTCAAAAGCTCTCATAACTTGGGTGAAAGCCTGCATTGCCTCCCCTTGGATAGCGCCTCTGGTTAATGGTCATTCAATGGAATTCTTCCAGGCCTCGAGGGGGCTAAGACAAGGTTGCCCTTTGTCCCCGCTTCTTTATGCCATTCAAGCTTCGGTGCTCAGCTTCCAACTAGACTACTGTCAACAGATCCAAACTCTGCCAGGCCTGAGAATGGCTCAAAATGTTAAAGACATAAATCATGCCCAGTTTGTTGATGATACTTTATTACTAGGAGGAGCTAGCATAAATTCTACTAGAACCTCCAAGAAAGAGTTGGATATTTATAGGGAGGTTTTGGGCAGCAAGATTAACTTTCTAGAAAGCATGATCTATGGCTGGAACTACTCGACCAAGGATTTGACATACATAGCAAGGCTTTTAGAAATGGAAAGAACCTTGACCTGGGAGTCATTTAAGTATCTTGGGATCCCAATCTTTAAATCAAATCCTAAGGTAGCTCACTGGATTCCCCTGCTAGACAAGCTAAAACTCAGAATACAAGCTTGGGGAGCCTCCTAGTTGAATAATGCTAGGAAGATAATCCTAATGAAATCTGTTCTCATAAGTCTCCCGGTTTATCAGAATTTCATTCTTCTAGCTCCTAAAACCTTTATCAGTAAAGTGGACAGCCTCCTTAGAAGATTTCTGTGGGAGGGAGGGAAAAATAATGAAAGAAGGCTCCATTTAGTAAATTGGTACACAATTAAGAAGCCATTCTTGGAAGGAGGTCTACAAATGCGAGATCTGGCAACCCAAAATCTTGCTCTGGGCTCCAAGCTCCTTTGGAACATTGTCTCTGGGAATCCTAGTTGGAGCAGGAGAGTTCTGTGGAAAAAATATTTCCATGGGCAGCGTTTGAGTTGTTTGGACCAGCCTCCTAGAATATCCAAAGGATCACCAATTTTCAAACTCTGTCTCACAGCTATGAAACATTTCGGTCAAAAGCTTTATTAGATCCGAGGTAATGGGAAAAAAATAAAAAACTAGGAAGACTCGATTCTTGGAGATCAGCCCTTGAATTAGATGGTAGATCTGGAAAATATCAGAGTTTGGCTTCAGGCCAGCAATCTGGAAACCCTTTGGGACATCTCCAATTGGACAAATGATGCAGAAAGTCTATGGGATGGTTGGAATTTGGGGGAGGTCCCTCATTGGCTGGATGGTGAAGCCAAGTTATTGTTGGATCTGCTCCAAGGAAAATCTCCCTTAAAGGCCTCTTCTAAGGACAAAAGAGGGTGGGGTTCTCTTTCAGGCTCTTACTCAGCAGCAGAAGGTTACAAAAGTTTGATGGTTGTCCCTAGCGTCCCCCGAGAGACAACTCAATGGAAATTTATCTGGTCTTTTCCTGCTCTCCCCAAAATTGACTTCTTTTGCTGGACTATGGCACATAAAAGTATCCTCACTGGAGATAACCTGAGGAAGCGTGGAATGGCAGGTCCCTCCAGATGCCCTCTTTGTGTTTTGGACGAAGAAACGGCTAACCACCTGTTCTTATTGTGCCCCTTTGCTCAAGAAGTTTGGAGGGGTGTCCTGATGTTAGGACCTGACAATATGGAGCTTCCAGGAAATATTCAGGGCCTTCTTTGAAATTGGGCCAAGTTATCCCCGTTCTGTCTCTCCAAAAAAAACCTTCTCAAGACTGGCTAGATGTGGATTCCCAAATTCACATGCTGGAAACTGTGGCTAGAGAGGAACAACAGAATTTTTAGGGAGGAGAGTTGCAACCTGGTCAGAATTATCACTAAGATCAAAGCCTTGTTGGGGGAGGCTTTAGAAACCAAACCCACCATAAGAAATGGCACGACTCTGGACAGTGAGGAAGATCAATGGTTAAAAGAGCTCGTTCCTAATCATCAGAATAGACCCATTCATCTTGCTAAAGCCTCTTCTCACTGGGAAATTCATCTGGAAGAATAGGAATTCATCAAATGGAGATCTGCTTTGGATGACCACTGCCTTTTCTTCAATGGGACCTCTAAAGGAAACCCAGGAAAGGCGGGTGGTAGTGGAGTTATCTTAAGCCCAGGTCGCTCAACTGAGCTGCGCTTTGCTTGGGGTTTATGGCATGAAACAAACAACAGAGCGGAGGCTCTAGCTTTGTGACAAGGTCTAAATCTGCCTTTTAAGAGGAATCTCCTCTCCATCTCAGTCTTTGGAGACTATAGACTAATTATTCAGGCTATGAACTCTCAAAAGATCCCCTCTCAGGTGCAATTAGTCCCCATCCTCAAAAAAATCAGACTAGTATTGCCTAAGTTTCACAAAATCTCGTTCTATCATATGCTGAGAAAATTAAACTCACAGGCGGATGAGGCAGCCAACCTAGCCTCTATCTGGAGCAAGAGATCCATGTTAGTCAATGAGGTTGAATCGGATGCAGCATTCCTTAATTCTGGAGATGTCTGGGCCTCTGTATTTCGATGGTTCAGCTTCTCCAAACTCTCTTCTGTGACTGGGTAGGTGCTGGGTAGTTCAAGAGGGCCACCTCAAGGCTTGTTTACCGATCTTGGTATTCTGGATCACAACATAGCAATCCGCCAGACATTTCAAAAATAAAATGCAGTGATTAACGGGTTGATCCAGCATTTTGGCACGGTGGGTCTCCTATTTGCAAGCTAAGCAAAAGCAATGGAACTCCAAGGTGCCATTCTAGAACAAAGCAAGTCCTCTTTCATTCCCCTATCTGCAATCATAGTGTAAATCATTCAGCGGGCTTTTTAAAAACCAATTCTACTATCCCTGTCGACTGTAACAAGGATCTTCTAGAGCTTTCCTCCCGTTGGTTTTTTCTTCTGCCGATCTAAAGGAACAGCAAAAAAAACGGAACAACAGAAAAGGAACAACAAAAAATACAGAAGAAAAGGAACAACAGAAAAAACAGAACAGTAGAAAAGGAACAACAGAAAAGGAACAACAGAAAAAACAGAACAGCAGAAAAGGAACCGCAGAAAGAGGGAGATTGAGCTCTTGAAATACATGCTGAGGTGCCAAGAAGAGCTAGGGAAGAAGGAGTTATAGCTTAAACAAAATCCCCCCTTAATCCTGCCTTTTGGGCTACTAAAAATCAAAGACCAAAGGTTTGTCGTCGGTGCCGACTTGCTTCAAGTATCAGTGTTTAAGCCCTCGGCAGCTGTTTTGCCAATTTTCAAATAAAAACTAACTGTTTTTGTCAAAAAAATACCATGTGTTTTGTGGTTTAATTTTCTCCTTTAAATAAGTTGCATTCCACATGAATACCATGGAACAATACTGTGTTCTAAAAAACCATGGGTCATTTTTTCTTTTATTTTTATAGGGTTATTTTCAATTTGATATTTTTATTTTAATTTTATTTTTGCTCATTTAAATTGTTTGCATTACATTACAATATTTTTTATTTAATATTATATTTTAATTTTTATATAAAAAACACGCGATTGCAACATCTCTACCATATTGAGTTCCCCAAACTTAAACCAATTAATCTACATCTCATAGGTTATTTAATTTTATTAATCTCTCTATCATTCAATTTATTTTCTACTTTCTCTAATTCCTTTAATTAATTTTAATTATTTAGTAATTTGTAACACTCGTTTTGGTTAATTTTAATAATTATTATTTTTTTATCAATATGTAAGAGTTACTATTCTAACATCCATTTCATTGACTTAATTATTTATTTGTTTTTGGTTTGGAATATTTT
>APFE030598909.1:199077-220239 GCA_000404065.3 Pinus taeda
TATCCATCTGTGTAGTTTTTAGGAGCATATGAGCAGATCTTCTATACTTAAAATGACTACAAAGATTAGACTCTTGATACACCACTATTATCAATGGCAATGCTCCCTCAACACCTTTGACATCAATGACAACACACAATTCTAACAATCTCCCCCTTTAGCATTGATGGCAGCACCCAAAACATTGCTACCGATCATACTCATGAAATCAAGATGGAAAACATTGAAAACATGAGCATGAGCATGGAAACACCTTTGCATGGCAACAATACATCTTATTACATGTTTCAGCCTCCTCCTATGGTTCTAAGAAACAGTTGCACCTTTTTGTTGATTTTTTTGCAATTTTTGCACTTATCTCTCTCCCTTTGACATCAATGACAAAGAAATTAAGTGCTCCCACTGCAACTAATCTCCCCCTGAAGCATCACATTCTTGTGGACTTGGAAGCCTCCTTTTGATTTGGTGAATGCTAGATTGAGCTAGATAACTACCTTTCTTCCACTTGGAGAAGATTTAGTTGAAGGAGGAAAGAGTGACTACTCCCAATATGTTCCTTAAGTATAAAAGGGTTCTCTTTCCAGAGGCTTAGTGAAATCAATGACTTATTCTTTTTTAGGTACATACTCCAATTTGACAACCTGATTTGCAACTTGCTCTAGGAGGAAATGGTATTTGATTGGAATATGTTTGGTCTTGAGTGTTAAATAAGGTTTTTGGAGATGTTTCTTGCATTTGTATTATCACAGATGATGGCAATGGGGTATGCATATATCACATGCATGTCTTGTAAACTTTGGTTCATCCACAAGATCTGAGTGCGACCAGAAATTGTTAAAATATACTCTGCCTCAGTAGATAAAGGAGAAATTGAGGTCTGCTTCTTGCTCAACCATGACACAAGACATTCACCAAGAAAGAAATCACTACCACTTGTGCTCTTTTTGTCATCCACATAAACCCCAATCCACATCAATGAAAGATGTTAGTGAAAAAACCTTACCTCTTGGATATCACAGACCATAGTCCATAGTGGCTCTAAAGTATCTAAGAATCATTTTTGCTGCTAGGAGATGACCCTGTTTGGGGGTTACTTGAAATCTTCCAACAATACCAACAACTTGCATGATATCTGGTCTTGAGGTTATTAAATACAAAGGACTTCCAATGAGTGATCTGTATATAGTCTGATCCATCTTAGGTGACTCATTATCATTGTTGACTTTGCAACCAGTAAACATTGGAGTGAAAACTAGTGAACATTATTCCATGCCAAACTTCTTCAAAACTTCCTTGAGATGCTTTCTTTGTGAGATTAAAATTCCTTTAGAGGATTTTTCAAATTGCATACCAAGGAAATAAAAGAGCTCTCCAAGCATTAACATCTCAAATTCAAACTTCATATTAGTTGCGAACTGTTGACTGATTTTTTTTGTATCGTGGGAAAAAGTTATATCATAAACATAAATAACAACAATAATCAGTTTATCATTTTCATAATTTATATATATATAATTGTATGTTGCCCCCCTTTTAAATCCATCATGAAGTAGATACTTTTCCATCCTCGAATACCAATCCCTGGGTGCTTACTTAAGGCCATAGAAAACCTTTTTCATCCTACAAACATAATCAAGTTTATTTGTTAATTGAAAATGATCAAGTTCCTCAATATAAAATTCTTCATGTAGCTCACCATTTAAGAAGGCAGATTTGACATCCATATGGTATATTTTAAACCTTTTATAACTAGAAAAATGCAAGAAAATTCTTATGGCATCTAGTCATGCAACTAGAGCAAAGGTTTCATTGAAATCTAGTCCTTCTACTTGAGCATAACCCTTACACACCAATCTGGCCTTATTTCTTACCACTTCTCCATTTTCATTCAAGTTGTTCTTGAAGACCCAATTTGTGCCAATAATGTCTTTATTTGTTGGTCTTGAAACTATCTCCCAAGTCTGACTTTTATTGATCTGATCAATCACTTCATTCATGGCCTTTACTCAATTGTAATCCTGGTTGGCCTGAGAAAAATCCTTTGGTTCAATCATGGACAACAAGGCTACATACGCTTGAGTAGGGAGATTCATAAGCCTTCTTCTTGTTTGAACACTTGTATGCAAATCACTTATAATCACATCAACGGGATGGTGTTTTTCCACATACCTTAAAGGATATTTTGATTGTGGATTATTTGGTTCTTTAATGACTTCATCTTCAACTAGTCCATCATTATCCTCATCATGGATGACTTGGTTGTTGGAATTGATGTTTTCTAGTTGTTTATGTACAAAAGAAGTGTGCTCATCAATTTTGACATTAATACAATCAATTGTCCTTCTTGAGTTCTTAGTGTAGCATGTGTAACCTTTACTATTGTAAGAGTACCCAAGAAAAATACCTTCGTCACCTCTTGCATCAAACTTGCCAAACTTCTCATCATTGTTCTCGATGTAACACTTTCTCCCAAATACCTTGAAATTCTTAACTATAGCTAGTCTACCATACCAAAGCTCAAGTGAGGTTTTATCATTGTTTGGTCTAAAGTGTGCTTTGTTCAAAATCGCAACTAATGTATGTAACGTACTCGAACCCTTCACATTGAGGAATGGGGTAATAAGATTATCACATATTTTTATTTTTATTTTTATTTTTATTATTTTCTTCTCTCGCTGACTAATGAGGTGTAGCTCTGGGGCCCTCTCGACAACTCGATTCTGAACTTGATATTCTCCCCCTAGAATTTGACCATCTGACTGATGTGTCATGTTTTTGAGACCCTCAGAATGCATTGAGCTTTCAAGTTGAGGTTCCCCCCGGGATCCAATTCACTTGAATGATGTGTCATGTCTCCGTGACAATGGCCAGCTCTCTCGCTAATGCTTTACCATGCGATGTGGGTATGGCCACCCATCCTGATACCCATATCTCTCAATATTACTTTTGCAGTGGTTATGGGCTTCCAGTGTTCCGAGGAGCCACGTAATCTTCCACGTGATATCCAAAGTTGTCCCTATGGCCCCACAACTCTAACGTGCCTGTGGTTCCCTGAGACATTCAACCATTCACATTTACGGGGTTTCTGACCTTCAGGGTCTAACCATTTTCTGGGCTACATCATGCCAACATCATCCAACCATGTGTCAACCTACAATAGGTGCATGTATCCCTCAAGATGTCATGTTGATGTCATCTCCACTCTAACAATGGGACCACGTGTCCGAGCTACAAAGGGTGAAGGATCCCTCAATGACTGGACTCACACTAGGCCTCACATAGTGAATGGGAACCCTCAAACCCAAAACCATTCAAGAAATCATTTTCACAATTCCCTAAGGTTCTGACCTTCCGATTTTCTAGGGTGGCCACCTCTAGCATCTTCCCCACTGATAGAGAAATCTTCGTCATCGTTTCTCGACATAACCCTGAAAACCTTTGTCTAATAAGTCCTTCGCTCTAATTCAAAGTATCCTCCAATGTTAAACTCTATCACCTTTTTTTCTTGTCCTTCTAACCAATCATGTGAAGGGAATCTGATTCCACCAATCAGAATCCTCCCTTGACTAGGGTTTTGACTGTTCAAAGGATAAGATTAGCCCAAATTCTCTTATAAGTTCATGGCCTCACTCCTTTGTACCACAAGAAGGTTATCATTCTCATTCCCACCATGACTCAGTCAAAGGATCGTGAATCTATGTTGCACAGTTCCTTAGACGAGGAGCTCAATATCCTTCTCGTCTACAAGCTCTGTCGTCGCTCAGGCTTCTTCATACTAGCCTTACCGACTATGGCTCTTTATCAGGAATCTGGTAGATCCCATATGTGCTTCATGGTTTCATAATTGTGCCCATAGTTTCCTGAGGAAATTTATGATGTTATCCCTCTTGAGCTTGAGTGATATATTCTCTAACGAGTTCTTGGCCAGTGAGGCTTCCCTTCCCATGGGGAGGGAATGCCACTCAAGGAGGCCTAAGCGCTCCTGTGTGGTTTACCTGCAACATAATTGGCGCAGATTCTTGAGAGGTTCCCATCTCTCCTGTCACATGCCGATGGTACCCAACCCTGTGTCGGCCCTGCAAACAAATCCATACCAATATGCAAAGCCATTAGGTGCCTCAGCAACCACCGTAAGATGCCAACAACAACTATCTTGCTTGCTGAAAAGGCAAGGCTAAATGACATTCAAGTAAAGTTGGAGACTCAACTGTTACCAGGGAAAAATGCCCTTTGAGATTAACGCAGTGTTTTCCTTGCAACACAACAAACTATAACTTAACGACAAAGGATGCACAAGCGGATATAGACCCAACTATACAGAGGGTCTTCCATGGAATCTTTATATTAATAAAAAGGGTCTCAGAACCCACTATTCTTCAAGTGTTAATCTGAATTCTCATGAATCTGCAGTGATTTGTAATCTGTTATGTCTCTTTCTTAATAAGTTATTTAAGTGTTGCAACTCCCAATAATAAAGATGTATATAAATCTAGACTCAACACAACATTATGGCTTGGTCTTTATTGTCATGCAGTTTCTTATGCCTCTTATGTATTAGGTAATATGTTCCTACCATTAGCAATTGTTACACACATTTTCTTTCCAGCTTTTACATGCATACATCCATATATTAAACACACACACACACACACATATATAAATCACATTAACATATCCCCATGGGAATGTACCACATATGTAAGTAAAATCAACACAATGTAGTCCCTAAATCTAGAACACAGTAACATGATTCATCAGAATATAAACAACATACACAAATACTTATCTTTGAGCATATAGGGAAATTGAGTTTGGAACAAGGACTCTCCACCCAACCATAGACAGTTGTAGCCACACTCACTTGCGGCCACCACACCCGAGCCATATTCCAATGTCTAGGGGGTGTGCTTACTTTAGGAACTAGCACACCAATTTCCACCGATCCAGGACTTCATAGGACTTCTTGTGAAAATTCCTAAATATAACACAACAGAAACCCCTACTGCAATTTCTGGGTTAATATTTTCTACTTGTTCTTTACATTAACAAGTTATTTAATTGCATAAATCTCGAATTAAACACAAATGTAGCCTTCACAGATACACATATAATGCACTGAAGTAAACATAAACAATAACACAAGGGACACCATTATTTTTGAACAATCTTCCCCGGAAAAACCCAATGCGGGAAAAATGGTGCAGGATATATGAGGGTTTGGATTATTAAGAAGATTTCTAAATACAACTAGGGTGCTAGCAATGGCTCACCCTTCAGAGAATATCCTTGGCATTAGTACCTCTCTCCGGAGACAAATATACCAACAAATCAGCGACCTAATGATCAACCCCACATTGACTCTAATTTTTCCTTGTGCTGGACAGCGAAAGCTCCTCCAAGCACTGCTCTATAACTGTGTCACTCTCTCCCAGCTCATGATCTACTGATCAGCTCCAATTCTTCCCCATAGAATATCTCAGTGCTTCCTTTAAAGCCCTCCACATGCTTTGCATTAGCCTCTACGACTTTTGTGTTAGCCTCTACGGCCCTCTGCGTCCTCTGAACTGCCTCCTTTGGCCTCTGCATCATCCCTTCTTGGGCCTGCGCTGCCTCTCCAGGCACTTCGCTGCCTCTCCAGGCACTTCGCTGCCTCTCAGCTATGTATTCTTTAGCCTTGGATTGAAATCCCTTTCTGAACTACCCCTCACTGCAACTTATCACTAACTCGATTTCCTCAGCAACCCTAGCCCCAGAAAATCAAATTGGTTGATCTCTCTTGGTGTATCTCCAACTGACCCTGAAGTCTCCTCTTATACCTTTCTTGTTGATGATTCAACGACCAAGATTAAGTCCCTAATAAATGGCTAAGATTATATCTAGCTTGATCCTCGTCACTTAAAACTTTCTCACCCATTTTATATTAATACACATTAATATTTTAATTTTCCTAATTTTAGACTTAGGAACTCATTAAAAATATTAATTATTTTAATATTTCTTCATCCAGGTGGAATTTCTCCAAACGATTTATGAGTCTTGGAGATCTCATATGCCTTAACCTCTCCATCAAATTTCATGGCTACAACACGTTTGATGCTACCAAAAATAAACACTCCCTCTTAGCAAGGAATGGGCTCTAGTAATGCTTCACCATAGAAGCATCACATTGATCCTTTGCATCAGTCCTCTGTGTTGATTCTAGGCCTACTACCCCATATCCGTTGCAATATTTCTTCCTGTATTGTTGCCCATGACACTGCCACTGCCAGTGCTACATCTTTACTGCAGCTCCCTCTCAAAATGTTGCATCATGCTACCCATAGCACTTCCACTGCTAACTGCTGCAATGCAACTCAGTTATCGAGAAGTAAGTAACTGACTTCACCCAAACACTGACACCTTGGTTAGTCTAGAAGCCTCTTGATGTTGAAGTTACCTCTGCTGCTAACATGTGATCCCTTTGCTGCCGCTACGCTATTGCAACCTTTTCTATGCCTCTCGAACTGTTACAACCTCCACAGCGCTGCTACAGACGTCTACACTATAGCACTACCTTGTTGCTCCATCACACCTTGCTCCTCCTAACACCTGTCATCGTGCTACTATCCTTAAGTGCTCCCGTACTCGTATGTGATCCAAGAGTTTGGGCACCTCAAGGATCCTGCCCCTTTTCTTTTGTAGTCCTCTCGACTACATCTCTATGTCTCCCCACCTCTTCTCTAGAGGTGCATGAGCACTCATGGCACAATCGTCATCAGTCTCGACATACTTCTCTGCCTTTGTTGGAGCAACCTTTGAGTCAAAAGCTTATCCCTTACCTTTCTTGCTAGGGCATTGAGAGGTATAATGTCCCAGCTCCCCACAGTTGAAGCACTTGACCTTGGAGAGCGAGAATGGGTGCAATATGATGAGGAATGGGTGCAAATGGTTGACTACGAGCACATTCCTTTTAGATGTACAAAATGTCATGAACACGGGCATCTTCTTCGAGATTGTCCTATCAGTAAGACTGAGAACAAAAGTAAACCAAACACAATGAAAGAGACAGATGGCTTTCACAAAGTAGCTCACAAGGGTAAAAATGACAAAAAAGGGCCAAAACATCACCAAAGTGTAGACCAAAAAGGGAGGCCAAATCAGTTCTAGGTTCTAGAAGAGGAGGAAGATGCAGTAGTCGAAAATCAAGTTATGAAGGATGGAGATGATAAGCAGGAAAAGGAAGAAGAGCAAGATTAGGAAAAGGTAAAGAAAAAACAAAAAGGGAACATGATGAGTGAAGCAGAGATGGATATGGATCAGGAAATGACCCAGAGTGAGATGGAAATGGAAGACAACGAGTTACAAGAGATTCTCGACAAAGAAAACCTAGATCTAGAAGGGTTCTTGAGTAAGGGAACAATAGGTGGAGTAGAATCTCTACCACAAGAAAAATGCAATCGAATAAAGTAGTTATTCTTATGGAAAACTTTGAAAAAAGGCTTGGAAGAAGATAACACCATGGAAAAACAAGGCAAGTAGGGATTGAAAGTGGTAAAACCAACTCCAGTATTGGCTCCAAGAAACCTGGGGAAAAAAAGGGGCAGAAAAAAGCAGAATGAGCTATTAATGGAATGTGGAAAGCTCATGATAGACTCAGGTAAGATGAAAGACCTAACCAGTTACTCCTTTTCCAATCAGTAATTATCAAGTTTACAACTTGGAACATCAGAGGTCTAGGAAGCAAAAGAAAACAGAGAATGCTGAATAATAGAATGAAACAGGTAGCTCCAGATATAATTTTTGTCAAAGAAACGAAATGCTCTGTTCAAAAGATAAGAGAAATTCATAACAAGTGGCTCAGCAGATATGAGTTTATAGAAGTTAAAGCAGAAAATATTGCAGGGGGTATCCTTACCCTTTGGAATCCCCAAAAAATAGGTATTATTGATGCGGAGGCATCTAGGAATTATTTATCAGTGGTCATACAACTAGTAGGAGACAGGGACACATATCTTGTAGCAAATGTTTATGGCCCTCAAAGGTTAGATAACAAAATCAAGTTTATTGAATCCTTAGTGGAACTTCAAAACAGATTTCCATGGCTACTGTGGGTTATAGGAGGAGATTTCAACATGTTTAGATCTCTCTCGGAGAAAAAAGGGGGCACGAGAGCACTAAATAAAGATTCCTCAGCTTTCCAATGTTTTTCAAAAAACATGAAACTGGTAGACATTGAAACCAATAATGGTCTCTACACTTGGAACAATAAAAGAGGAGGGGATTCCCAAGTAGCTTCCAAGCTGGATAGATTCATGATCTCTGAAGAGCTCATGCTTCTAGACAAGGAAATAATAGCTGATATTCTTCCTTATGGAGGCTCAGATCATTGGCTGATTCAAATGGAGATTAAGGGCATTGGTACCCCAAGAAACAAACCGTTCAGGTTTGAAAACATTTGGCTTTCACACCCAGATTTCATCAGCAACATTGGAAAATGGTGGGTTGAAAACATGCAGATTCAGGGCTCATCCATGTTCATTCTACATAAGAGATTAAAGCACATCAAGTAGAAGCTAAAGGAATGGAACCAGAAGGAATTTGGCAATATTTTCACAAGTAAAAAAATAGTGGAAAGCAAAATCCTAGAGCTCAACCAAACTCTGATCAAGAATGGCTTTGATAAAGACAAAAATGATCAAGCAGAGCAATATCACCAAGAATTGGAAATGTTGTGTAAACAAGAAGAAATTTTTTGGAAAAAAAAATCCAAGGTTCAATAGCTAAAAGAAGGAGATCGAAACACTAAATTTTTCCACAGAACTACCATTGCAAATAGAGCTCACAATAGAATCTCTTCAATCAAGGATGAGAATGGTCGAATTCTTCAAACCCATGAGGAGATAGAGGCAGTGTTAGTAAAACATTTTTGGGACATTGCCAAGGAAAATTTCTCAAAAAGAGAACCATTCATTAAAAACTTAATTAAACATATCCCTAAACTGGTTTCCAGAGAGGACAATAGTAATCTCAACAGACTTGTGACGAAACAGGAGATTAGTGAGGTCCTCAAGGAAATGCAAAATGGCAAGGCACCAGGTTTGGATGGATTCAATGTGGATTTCTTCAAAGCCTGCTGGAATATTGTTAAAAGGGATATCGTCGAGATTGTCGAAGACTCCAGGCGGAACAATACCATTTTGAAAGCTCTAAATACTTCCTTTATTGCCCTCATTCCAAAGCAGGATAATGCTCAAACTCCAGAGAGATATAGGCCCATCACCTTATGCAATGTTGTCTACAAGATAATTTCCAAGGTTGTGGCCAACAGACTTAAACCCCTGTTGCCCACACTCATCTCTGGGGAACAAACAGGGTACGTAGAAGGAAGACAAATTCTGGACAACATAATTCAAGCTCATGAGGTGAATCACTTGTTAACTTGCAACAAGAGAGTGGGAATGATCATGCAACTGGACATAGCCAAAGCATATGATAAAGTAAATTGGATGTACATAAAAAAAGTGCTCACAGTGTTTGGTTTCGACCATAATTGGGTCAGATGGGTCATGGCCCTTGTGACTACCTCCAGCTTTTCCATTTTACTGAATGGATCTCCTTCTGAACTTTTTCTCCCTTCCAGAGGTCTTAGATAGGGGGATCCACTTTCTCCTTTTCTCTTCATCCTCATGATGGAAGGGCCAGGGCAGTCCATCAAGCATGCAAGAGAATTGGGAAAAATTCAAGGACTCCAACTTTCGGAGAATGGGCAAGTCTTGACTCATCAACAGTTTGTAGATGATACCATGTTACAGGGCATTCCAACTATTAAAGAAGCACTTTCTTACAAACAAATTTTGAATGACTTCGCAAAGGCCATAGGTATGGAAGTAAACCTTTTCAAATCAAAAGTCTTTTTCTTTAACACTCACATTGCAATCCAAAGAAATGTTTCCAGAATTTTAGGCTTTCAAAGAGAATCACTTCCCTCTAAGTATTTGGGAGTTCCTCTTACTGCTAAACCCCAACACAAAAGTATATGGGATCATCTAGTAACAAAAATGCAAGACAAAGTCAGGAAATGGACAAATAGAACTTTAAATTTAGCTGGTAGATTGGTTCTTACTAAAGCAGTGCTCCAATCTATCCCAATCTTTATGCTATCAGCCCTCCCAGCTCCAATAGGAGTCTTACAACAATTCCGGACTATTCAACGATATTTTCTTTGGGGAAAAGAGGAAACAAGGAAAAAATGGGCTTTAGTCTCATGGGAAAATATCTGCAAACCCAAGAACCAAGGTGGCCTGGGTTTGGACAATCCTGAGATTCTCACCAAAGCTCTTGGAGCCAAGCTTTGGTGGAGGTGGGTTAAGGATCCTAAAGCTCAATGGGCAAGTATCTGGAAGGAAAAATATGCCAATGCCTGGCCAGAATCTGAGATCATACAAATGACTGGAACCGTGAAAGGCTCTCCCATATGGAACAAGGCCTGGGAGAATAGAGAAGTAGTTCAAAAACATAGTTTATGGGAAATCAGAGGGTGATCTGGCACTTTTCTAGGAGGACAAATGGCAACAAGAACCTAATCTATTGAAGGAAGAATTTATAGACCTCAAGCATGAGACTGACAATCAAGGTTTAGAAAAGGTAAAAGACTTTTGGGAGAATCCACATAATGTTGGAAAATGGAGAATCTGGAAAAAAATAGAGGACAGAGGGGATAGGACCCTCAACAGGAAAGCAGAGTCCCTCAAGAAACTGTTGGATCAGAGAATAATTTTAGTCACGGAAGCGCAGGACCAGTTGAGATGGGGTAACAACAAAGAGAGCAACCTTAATATCAAGGAAGCTAAAGGTTTGCTCCTTGGTTTGGAACCCCAAACTCCTAATAAAAATTGGCAGAAGCTATGGAAGCACAGAGGCTAGATGAAAATCAAACTTTTTATGTGGTTAGTTCACCATAGGAAAATATTAACCTGGGACAACCTTAGAAAAAGGGGCATGCTGGGACCCTCTAGATGTCAACTTTGTGAGACCCAAGAGGAGACTATTGAGCACCTTCTCAGTAGCTGCAGTTTTACCGACAGGATATGGGAATTTTTTACTAACATCTTCAAACAGTCTGACAGAGACAAAGAAAGCATTGCCAACACTCTAAACAACTGGAGAAATAATTTCTCAGATAATGAACTTATCAACTCTGCCTGGAATCTTCTGCCCTCTTTCATTATTTGGAATGTGTGGAAGGAAAGGAACAAAAGAATATTCAAAGAGGTAAAGTTTGCCTCTCTAAGACTGGTGGAGCTGATCGTAAAACAACTAAAGGAGACAATGAGCACCACGGTTAGGAATCTCCCCAAAAATCCTCCCTCGGTGGCAGAGTTGAGAATCCTTTAGCTGTTAGACATGAAGGGGCTTATTCCTCAAGGTCTAGATAGGGAAGTAAGCATGAGAGAAAAGGTGGAGGACTTCTGAAATCCCCCCCTGAAGGTTTTTTTAAAGTACAACATTGATGGAGCTTCCAAAGGCAACAAGGGGGATGCTAGTTTTGGTGGAGTTCTAAGGAATGACACAGGCAACATCATCTCCCTCTTCCATGGTCACTTAGGAAAAGGCACTAACAACATGGCAGAACTAATGGCTTTGAAACAATGCTTAGAATTTTTGATACAGAGTAATTGCCAAAATGTCATAATAGAAGCGGACTCTAAGTTAGTCATAAATGCTGCCAAGAGAATCAGTAATGGAACAGGACTGGAAAAGGTTACAAAACGCTGGAGGTTAACTAGAGTCCTTCAGTGAATTCAAGTGCATCTATAGGAACTTCGTACTCTCAGATTTATTCATGTGCGGAGAAAGGCCAATAAATTGGCGGACATTCTAGCCAACAAAGGTGTCAGTAGCAAGGACAACGCAATCTCAAGAAGGTGGAATACAATGGAGGAGAATAACCTGAAAAAACTCTGCCACAACCAGGCGGAGGAGGATAAAGAAGCTTACAGAAGCAAAATAACTGAACTCAATCAATAATGGCCAGCGGTCAAAGGGCTATACCAAGTGGGATTAACAGGTGCACAAAGAAAGGTATGACTAGGCAGGAGGTAAAGTGGACCAAGATAAGGGCTTTTCTTAGCACTGGGAGTCAAAGCTTCCCGAATAGAAGAAAGTAGATGTGGAATGTTTTGCGTCATCTTAATTTTTCAGTGGCAGATTTCAAAACCACCTCTGGGCGGTTTCGGAGCGATCGCACCGCCTTCCTGTCAAAGGTGGTTTTGGAATTCTTGCAGCGATGCCACAGAAAGCATGCCAGGTGGAGGAGGGCCTGGACCCAAATCCACTTTCCCCGTGCCCTAAATGTCAATGACCTCGGGTGTGCGATACTTTGCTCCCGATGGTCCCTGGTTAATCAACGCTCAGGATCCAGTGTGCAGCTTGGTGGGGCCCGTGGTCTTGGTCGGGTTGGCGGTTGGCGGTTTTGTTTGTGATCGCACTGCCTTTTATTCAAAAGTGGTTTTTGTCATAATGAGAGCGACACCTTCAGGCTTCCGACACATGGCCGATGCGGGAAGTGGAAACCACCCTCCATCACGAGGTAAGTTTCGTACAGGTTTGGTGTTGCGATTTTTTGGAGCGTCATCCGATTTCGAGGGGTGATTCGGACTGTCAGATCTATTGGCTCCTTTTTGGTGGGGCCCCATGTATTGATGGACTTTTCGCCTAGGCTTCATGGTTGGTTGCTTGTCGTAGCTCAAGCTTTTAGGGGGAATGGTTCTTCAAAAAGTTTTTTGTGAATGTTTTTACTGTGGCCAGCGGTATGATGCTTTTCGTTGGCATCATGCCCCTTGTTTCTCGGTCTCCTCTTGGAGTTTAGGGTTTATCTAAATTTTGTAAATTTTCCTCGATTTAATGAAATGGAAGGAACTACTCTTGCTTTAGAAAAAAAAAAAAGAAGCACTTGACCTTGGAGATATCTTTCTTCTTCCTCTTTTGAGCCCCTTGTAGTCTCGCAGATGCTAGAGCTGCATCCTCCTCCTCCTCTTTCTTGATTCGAACTCCCTTACTGCTACTTCCCTCCTTAGTCAACCTCCTGATCTCTTCCTATCAAAGAGTTTCCCAAATATCCTCCCAACTAGGGAGAGTCGCTCTGCCCAAAATTCTTTGGACAAATGTCTCCAGTCCTCATAGACTACATTCAGACCAGTCCTGACCATAAAAGATGGATCCGATGTAAACCCCACGGAAGTAAGCTAGTCACGAATTCCTTACAACCTGAGAAGGAACAAATATATCTCCTCTCCTTTCCGCATCTGATATTACCTTAGTTGATTCTCTAATAACATCTTCCACTGCACGGAAGAGCCCTCGTATAAGGTGGTTAGGATTTGCCACATCTCCCTTGCTGTGTTTTTCTCAGCAATGTGTGGTATGACGTGTTCCTTGACCCCATCTCAAATCATGCATTTCGCCTCGGCCTCCTCAAATTTATCATTTGCATTAGGGTCAACTGGGACAACTATGGTTTTCAAGGCATAGTCCTTGATGCGATGTTTATCTAGGATTTCTAGGATCCTAGCCTTCTAAATGAAAAAATTGGAAGCCCTGTCCAATCTATCCTAATCCCCCATTCTGTTCACTTACATCTTTGCTCCTCTTCTCTACACTCCCTCTAAGTCCTAATTTCCCTCTTGGAAATCTTCCAGCCAATTGTAAAATCACAATTCTCCAATCCTCCTTTTCCACTGCAACCTGGATCTGGATTTCTTGGCTAGAAATCAGTTGAGGTAGTGCTTCCCTCTACCTTGGTTCAGTCTCCTTAGACACTATTCTAAATTGACAGAAACATCATCCCACCAACTCCTCAAATCAAAATTTTCACAACTCCCTTAGCCTCGACAACTAAAGAATTTGAGCCCTTCTGGCTCTGCGCACTCACAGTGAGAGTTGGATCAACTCTGCCTCGCCACAACGTCAATCCTTCCTGGCTCAGAAAGATGACTTGGCACTATGTAGGCCTAATCTACCTTCCTTTGCCTCTGTGATGGCTTGGACAGATGATGTATCTACTGCGTGGGTACCTCCCAGCTACAGTGTCTTCCTCTCCTGACTCGGAATGTTGATGCAGGCACTGCATGAACCTCAACATCACCTTCTTTGTGTTTTGTCCCTCTCCCTTCTGTGTCTCTGGCTGTGGAACAATGTTGTCTCTCAGGCAAAATTATTCTCTGCTGCAAATTCTCAGATTTCCCAACTGATGCCTTCAATCGCCTATGATCTACAATCCCTCTGATACCATGTGAAAATTCCTGAATCTAACACAACAAAAACCCCTCTGCAATTCCGGTTTACTATCTTCTACTTGTTTTTTACATTAGCAAGTTATTTAATTGCATAAATATCAAAGTAAACACCTATTTAGCCTTCACAGATACATAGATCATGCACTGAATTAAACATAAACAATAACACAAGGGACATTGTTATTTTTGGATAATTGTCCACGAAAAAACCCAATGCGGGAAAACCAGTGCAACATATATGAGGGTTTGTATTATTAGGCAGATTTCTGAATACAACTAGGGTGCCAGCAATGGCTCACCCTTAAGAGAATATCCTTGGAAGTAGTACCTCTCTCAAGAGATAGATATCCTGGAGAATCAGCAACCAGGGGATCAACCCCACAGTGACTCTAACTGTTTCTTGTGCTGGACAATGAAAGCTGCTCAAAGCACTGCTCTGGAATTGCGTCACCCTCTCCGGAACTGTGTCACCCTCTCCTGGCTCAGGATCTGTTGATTAACTCCTATTCTGCCCCACAGAATCTCCCAGTGCTGCCTCTGAAGCCCTCTTCGTCCCTTATGTCAGCCTCTATGGCTTCTTCATCAACCTATATGGCCCTTTGTGTCCTCTGTGATGCCTCCTTTAGCCTCTGCATTAGCCCTTCTTGGGCCTGTGTTGTCTCTCCTGGAACTTCACTGCCTCTCTACTAGGTATTCTTTAGCCTTGGATCGAAATATCTTGCTAAACTTCCCCTCACTACAAATGATCACTAACTCGGTTTCCTCAGCAACCCCAGTCCTAGAAAATCGAATTGACTAATCTCTCTTGATGTATCTCCAACTAACCCTCAAGCCTCCTCTTATACCTTTCCCGTTGACGAATCAATGTCCGAGATTATGTCCATAATCAACGAATAATATTATATTTGGCTTGATCCTCATCACTTAGAACTTTCTCACCCATTTTATATTAATACACATTAATATTTTATTTTTCCTAAGTTTAGAGTTAGGAACTCATTAAAAATATTAATTATTTTAATATCTCTTCATCTAGGTGGAATTTCTCCAAACGATTTCTGGGTCTTGGAGATCTCATGCTCCTTAGCCTCTCCATGAAATTTCATGGCTAGAGAACATCTGATGCTATCAAAAATCAACACTTACTTCCTCAATCCCACCAATTAACAACTACTTGCTTGTTCAACAATGAGAGTTCAGAGGTGCCCAACCTCACCCCCAGGTGCTCACAAAGTGATTCACCCCCTTATAGGGAGTCCATAATCCACTATAACATTAGGTTAGACACAAGTCTTCATTCTTCTCTTCCTCATCTTCTGCTTCAGGATGGTCTCTACCCAAGCTGTTACAAGGTCCCAGAGTCTGCTATCTCAAACCACAACCTCCAGGGGACCCAAGTTGTTATAGGGCTATAGAGATTCCATCCCAACCCACAACATTTAGAGACCCAAGTTGTTATAGTGCTCTAGAGACCTCTTTCTAAACCCACAACCTTCAGGGATCAAAGCTATTACAAGGCTATAGGGATTCTATCTCAACACACAGCCTCTAGGGACCGAAGGCTATTACAATGCTCCAAAGACTAGGGACTCAACCCACAGCCTCTAGGGATTGAGAGCCAATTACCTTCTCTTCTCTTCATCATTGTCTACTCTAAACTCTTACTAAACCTTGTTTCCTTGATACCACAATTAGTTTGTCTCTATCTCCCTCCTACCCTTCTGTACGTGTCCCCTCTCTCTTTCAAGGCTCACTTTTTGTTGGCTTCCTCCTCGGCCACCATTACTAGCGTCCTTGCTAGTCTCCAGTGCACAATCTCTCTATAATTTATTTTTTATTTTTTATTTTTTTTATTTCTTGTAATTGTTTCTCGATTAACATGGGCTTGCATACTTTCTCTTGTAGTTCATTTAATTTTAGGAGATACTTCCTCAATTCATGAACTATCCAGTGTTTGATGGTTGTCCTGCATTTCAGGTTTCTTTTTTCACAAGAAACCACAATGTCCCAAGCAAGCAACATCCTCCCCAACTCTAAAATCTGCGTCAATTGACTTAGTCCCCTTTTTTTTTTATTTCAATTGTTGCAAAATATTTTATAATATATTTACACTGCAACATGTACGAGGACTTTGGATGTGGTTTTCATAATGTATGTATTGCTTCAGCCCGAACTCTCTATGGTAGGTTTCCTTCACTCATCATAGTTCTAGTGATTTGTTGGATAGAATTGTTGGCTCTCTTTTCCATGCCATTCTGTTGTGGAGTTTAGGTATTGTAAATTGTCTATCAATGCCCTAATCTTTGAAATAATCATTAAATTCCTTGGAGGTGAACTCACCACCATTGTCTAATCTTATCCAGTTGACTCTACAAAATGTCTCATTCTCAGCCATAGCCTTAAAGTTTTCGAATTTTTCAAAAGATTTTGATTTCTTTCTTAAAAAATGTAATCGAGATTAACCTAGTATAATCATCAATGATTAGCATGAAGTATAACTTACCAATAGGTGTCTTCATTCTTGATGGTCCACATAGATCCATATGTATGAAATGTAAAGGCCTAGTTCTCAAGTTCTCCTTTGATTTGAAAGGTAGACACACGTGTTTACCAATCTAGTATGATTTGCAAATAATATTTTCAGGCTTAGAGATCTTTGACAAGTCCCTAACTACAATTTTCTTACCATACTTACAATCTGAACAAAATTTAGATGTCCCAGCGTCTTGTGCCATAGCTAATTCTTATCAAACCTTCTTAAACAACATTGTTAAGATTTATCTTTCAACATCCATAGTTGTACAGGTAAAACAATGGTCTAGAAAGATGTTTTCATATCTCGAAGCATTTTGACTAAAAATATATTGTCTCCTTCCCCTTGGTGGTACAACAGGTCTTTATTGATTTCTCCTCTAAGGTAAAATGTATCATTTTTGAACTCGTGGATAATTGTGGTTATTTCCTATATTCAATGTTTTTTGTCCTTTATTACTTCTTGCCTACTGATGTAAATTTGTATTGGTTTTTTCATTCTTTTCCTTTTGTTTCTATTGTGGCTAATTTTTGGTTGATCCTCTTATAGCTTCAACAAAAGTAATGGGTTTCTTACCCTTTTCCACTGCTTCTGAACTCATTTCTCTGTCAAAACATAAACTAAGTTTGATTTGAGGGGATCTTTGAGCACTTAATATTTCGTTCAAACTGCTAGTCCCCTTAAAGAAATCCTTATTTAAACTCAGCTAAGTTTTTGTCTTTTCCAACTCTTTTCTCAGAGTGACAACCTCTTATTCAAGATTTTCACAAGCTTTTTCTTTGTCTATCAACTACTCTTGAAAAGTGTCTTGGATATTCTTTTACTCTTCAATTTTCAGAAAAATAGGTGCTACACTTTCAAAGTTCCTTTTGGCAAAAAATTCCTTTGTTCTTTTTTTGCCTCCAATCTTTCAATCTCTTCTAGACCACTAATCAGCTCACCTTCTAAGTCAACTTCACCTTCTTCTTCTTCAGACTCGTCATAGTCTTCTTCCAAAATTTCTATGGACATGGGCATGAACTCCTTTGTGTTTCCATGAGCTCTATCCTCATATGAAAATTGGTTGTATTCGTCTTCTGAAGAACTAGTATCTTGAGTGTAAAAGCTTTTATTTTTAGTCTTTTTCTCCTTTTGTAACTTTCTATATTTATTCTTGGTTCCATGTCCATTATTCTTCTTATCTAGACACTTAAAATAATAGTGACCTACTTTACCACAATTAAAGCACTTATAAGGTAGCTTACCTATATACTTTCCTAAGCCTCTCTTAAGCTTTCTCACAAACTTAACCTCCTCTTCATCTAATTCACAACATGCGCCACCATGTTCTTCCTTGGGCTTCTTGCCTTATTTGAAGGTTGAATCCTTTTATATATGTTTTCCTTTTGAAATTCTCATCTTATAGGTAGTAAGAGTACCAAGAAATTGATCCATTATGAGATAGTTGAGATCTATCATTTCCTCAATGGCTTGAACTTTGGGATTAAACCTCTTAGGAAGATATCTCAACACGTTTTGGAGTACCGCAGATTCCTTGATTTCTTCATCAAGTCGTTTTATGGTATTTACAACTTCATCAACTCTAACAATGAACTTTTTAATTTCTTCATCATCATGCATCTTCAAAGAATCAAATTTCATTCTAAAGCCCTAGAGTTTAGCTTTATTTACCTCGTTGTCACCTTCATAGCAACTGCTCATCTTCTTCCATATTTCCTTTGTAGTTTTTTAATCCATGACCTTGACTAATCTGATTTAGGCAGGCTCGCAAGAATATCATTCATAGCCTTGACATTGTATGTAAACTCAAGCTTCTGATCTGTAGTAGTTATGTATGGATGCTTCTCATAAGCATCTTGAATGGTGTCCCAAACATTAGCACAAAGATATTGCATATAGCTCTTCATCCTTATCTTCCAAAAAGTATAATTCATTCCATTGAACATATGTTCCCTATTGGCATGGCCTCCTTCCTAGTCTCCCATTGTCCTTGGTCTTTCTTCCAACTCTTAAAATTACATTCAAGTAACTTGGATTTCATGCCAATTGTTAGAAACTAGGACAATAATACTGGCGAGGGGTAGGGGGCTGAATCAATATTGTGAGAATTTAAAAAACTTTTTCTCAAAGTAAATAATACTTGAAATAATAAGCATAAGCACACCAATTCATAAATAAAGAGACAATAATATAACAAGGAAACCCAACTAGGAAAACCACCAAAGTTTTTGTATTATGATGAAATTTATAGGCTACATCCTGTATTACATCAATCTTATAGGCTCTAATTTACTCCAAGGCTCCAACCCTCAATTTGTTGCAAGCTCCAACTTGCTAGTTTATTGGGCTCCAACATGAAGGAATCTCCTACTCCCCAATTTATTTGCTACTACTAAAAGGAAATTCCAACTCCCTAGACTGCAAGCTCCAACATGCTTGACCTTCTTGATTAATATTTCATCCAATTTTCAAACTCAAATCGTTAAGGCCTCCCTTTCACAAAATTAAATAACTTATTTCTCATAAAATCACCTTAAAAACAACTTCAACATAACATACTTCTCTGGTCTTTGATTCGATTCACACCCTGATACCTTCACTGATTCACATATTATGCTTAATCTTTGAGTCTTATAAGGAATTTTGAGTTGCTATTTTTAGTGTTTAACTTTACCTATCTTCTGCTCATAATTTACGCTTAATTGAGGTTTTGATCTTATTTTCTTCTTGATTTTTAGTTTTTGTTTACTCATCTTGATGTGTTCAATCTATCTATGATCTCTTATTTTTTTGTTTTGAGGTGAAAAACTGAGTTAAATTATTGTTTTAGGAAACTCTAAAATTTACACAGAGTTTAACATAGGTTCTAATTTTGGTAGAGTGCTAAATATGGCACAAATTGCCAAATTCATTGTAGAATTTGGGAGTGCCACTATACTTGTAGTTAACTTCACTGCTAGTTTTAGTGAGCTTCCAAATATGACATACTCTAACAAAAACTCTGTTGTTTTCTTGCTCATTAGTGGTGCCATGTGTCACCTAGAGTTAGTCCACTTGGCCACATAAAAACATTGAAAATGACTACCCGGTGTCCTAGTCTAGTACTACCATGTCATCATCATGTTGACATCATCTATGGGTCCAAGGTTGTTGATGTGGTTTTGCCATGTCACTTTCCACCTGTATGTTGTCTGTCTACCACACATGCACCACTTGAGTTCATGATTTTTCAACCATGCAAGAAGATTTTGGCTAATGATTATTTGTTTGAGGGATAAATGGATGACCTAAATTAAAATGAAGACCCCCCTATGTGCTTAAATTTTAATAGGGGATTTCTACTATTTTTTGTCTTGTAGACAATAAACCCCATGAACCTCTTTGTATTGTGCCACTTGATTGTCATGGATTCACTTTGTTAAATGAATGGGATGTTGTGATTTAAATGTTGACCCCATTGTGTGATTAATGTTTAACAAAGGTGAGGGGAGTACACTATTTGGCAATATGTGGAACCCATTAACTTAGAACCTTTCCTTTTTGATATCGTATCCCAACACGAAATTTGTAGATGAATGTCAAATTAGCACCAACTTTGGGAATACCAAATTAATTCAAACTAAGACTGCTTCTAAACCCCTTGGCAATTTTAAGACTTCCATAGACAATTGGAAATGGTTTTTCAAGATCTATCCATGTAAGTAGTTTTCAGTAACATATGAGTAGATCTTCTATACTTAAAATGACTCCAAGTATTAGAGTATTGATCAACCTTTATCATCAATGAAAATTCTCCCTTAGAAACTTTGACATCAATGACAACACATAGTTCTAACACCATAATGGTTTTATTTTGAAGAGAGAGAGAAGAGATAGCGTTTGCCTTCTCTTAACACATTTTATATGTTTTTTTTCATTCACCAAACCTCCTAATCCTATCTCTTCGTAGTTGGAGGGCGTGGCTTTACTAGATGGAACTCGTCTAATCAAATTTCTAGACATCATTCTATCAACCAAACCACATTAATTGACATCCTCTATGATTTAACTAATTCCAAAGGTGAATCCAAGAGGTTACATAAAATCATATCTTAAAGTGTGCCATCATTTTTTAAGTGGGGGTTGAATCACTCTAAGGTGAACGATGTGGCTAGTCATATATTTTCTTGCAAAAAAATAAAAGTGTGTCCTCCAAAAGCCATCAATCATGCAAACCTTTTTGTGCCTCTATGTTTTGTTGATTTCTATATAGAAATGACGAGATAGGAGCTAAGGGATTTAACTCTATCAAAGTTAATGTAGAATGATAAGGGTTTTTTAGATCCCAAATGATAAACCCTATGCTTGAGATGACAA
>APFE030598909.1:220259-248002 GCA_000404065.3 Pinus taeda
ATAAACACTAGATCTATCATTGTAAATTAATGAAATATGTAGAGGCATGTTTCCCAGTGAATGATATCTCCCTTTCCTTAGCTATTATAGAACCCTTGAGGTTGTAGGGTTGAAATTTCCAATATATGAGTGAAACTATGCCAATGAAGATGCCCTATGATGGAACAATTGAATTTGTGATGTTGGATCCTAGCTAACAAAAGGAATCCTTATGAAGTCGTTGGAGATGAAAGGTGCAAGAAATCCTAGAAGCTTGAGAAAGGTGGAAGGAAATTAGTCATTAATCTGAGTGTGTACCTATAAAATAGGATTTTCAAATATAAAATAATTCAGTCAACTTGAATAGTTCTTACAAAGAGTAATTGAAGGGTATATATAGGAAAATAATGGATCTCAAAGCACAAGAATGAATCCTAGGGTATGCAATGGATTTGATATAATGGGATAGTGGATTTTAGTCCTAAAATGACTCTCTTCTACATGACTTCTAGATTGACAATCATCAATACCCTAAAGAGTATGCTTAGTGCCAAGACATTAATTATGTTTAAGGAGTTTGACTCAAATTGGTTCCATAAATAATAATTCCAAAATTGTTTGAGTAGCTAGGGACTCAATTCAAGGCCAAGTGATCATGGATCCGACCATGGAGTTTGCATCCAATATGGATCTATGAAGTTAAAAATGCCTCAAATGGTTTCCCCAAGGGGTCAAAGTATGTTAAATTAATGACCACAGGCACAAGGATCTAAGGAACCTACTTAAGCATTAGACATCATAGTGAGGTCCCATATCTAGAACAAGGTAAGAGATCCTTGAGAAGTCGATCCATGACATTAAATTAATTATTAAGAGACAATTCTCAAAAACACAGATAAGTAATTGAGTTTTTTGTTTCTCTTATGTCGAGAAAGGTTTGAGATCCAAGAATTACTTTTACTTCTACATATTAGATAGGGATGATTACAAATACTGAAAGGGTAGAAGGTTACTTGTGCAAAAGGGTTTATATTATACTATAAGTAACTATATAAAAATACTTTTGTATGTATTTGTTAGAAAAAGAAAGTGTTTACTCAAATCTTGAATTGATTTTGTAGAGAAATTATGAGTTAAATAGGAAATTGTTTTTCAACTAAGTTTCAAAAGGAGTTTAAATATGTATGTGTGTGTGTGTGAGACAGGGTTAGCATGATCATAGGTTGACATTGATAAAAGGCTCTTAAGTTATCCCTAAACTGACATTCAACCCCCTAACGTGTGACAAAATCCTTCAGAAAAATAGAAGTTCAGAATCTTGGAAACTTGGAGTCATGTAATTTATTTTCTGTGTACAAGAATTATCCTTAACTAACTGGGTCAAAAATCAAAAGTATTATGCCCAAAATTTAGAGAAGATATGCCAGAAACATGATCATTCTTAATGATGAAAGGAAGGGTTCACTTACATAAAATTGCATAGTAATTTTACAAGTAATTATTAGTGAAAAAGAAAAAACGATGTGCTCAAGAAGAAAAGCATAAACTGACAAGAAATTAATGGTACTATACAAAATTATTTCTAATCATATATATCTCTTCTAGGAAAGAAAACCATTAAGCCAAAAGAAATTACATAGAATCTACACATTTCTAGTTCGATGTTCGATGTAAATAAAGACATATATATCTCTTCTAGGAAAGAAAACCATTAAGCCAAAAGAAATTATATAGAATCTACACAGTTCTAGTTCGATGTTCGATAGAAATAAAGATGTTCTGTTAGAATTCCAAACAACAATTATGTAAAACACTTAGAAAACAAATCTAGTATCAATCTCTACCTAGCCAGAACCAAGTTTTAGTATGTTATAATTTAAATGCCTCATAAGACCTAAAATACCAATTTACAAGAAAACACTTATACATAAAGGTAGAATAAATTTAGACCCAAGCACCAAGTCTTGTAAAAATTTAGACAACATTATATAATAGAAGAAAATAGGTCTAAACTAGTATTTGGCTGAATGTGGGCCTCCATCATCATATTGAAGTGAAAATCCTCAAAGGGGATGAAAAAGGGGAAAATAAATAATTCATTTGGGTACTTGGAAGAGAATTTGAATGCAAAACCCTAGCACTTTTATTTTGGAAGCCCTCAAATAAGAAATTAGAACTAACCTACAAGAAATGAGAATGGAATTAATAAGTGAATTGAATGAAAAGTAAAGGAATTTAAACAAATATTAGTCTAAACAAAGAAGAAAGGGTGTACACAAATGGAGTTAAGTGTGACAAACATAGCAGCAAGCAAAATCCTTCATCTTGTGAGAGAACCAAAGTCCGTTGGTATGGAAAATCTTGAAAACTAAAGAAGAAAAAAAATCTAAAATTACATTTCAAGGAACCAAGAACAAAAGTGTTTACTAACTAAACCAACAAACCTTGGCATTTCAAAAAGAAAGGGGAAAAATAAAATAACATAAAATAAAACCTTGCAATAGGAAAGAGTAAGGGTCAATTAACCAGATATAAACACAACTCAAATAAATAAATAACCTTTTTCTCCATTAGGGTTAAGAGGAGCCAAGGTAGGTTATGTAAATTTCTTATGAAGACATTGTAAATTTCCTTATAATTCATGAACCATGACCAAAATGTCAGGGATCTAGTCCGAGAGAAAAAGGAAGGAATTTGTGTAAGGTTCGGTTCCCTCCTTCGTAAAGTTTAATCTTTTAAGGAAACAATTAAAATCATGAACTTTGCGAAAACCCTGGACCTGAAATAGGCTTGAAAATGCATGAAATTATCAATTCGAAAAAATATAGGAAAAAAAAAACATGTGGAATGGAAAGTACTGACTCAAAATTTTAACTATGAGGAAAAACCTCTATAATCAACATAACTACAACAAGGGTAGTCATGCCAACAACCCAATAGCTCGTTGAGTGCACAATTATATCTTTGAAAGGGGAAAGAGTTGCAGTCTAGAAATTTTTATCACAAAGCCCAATTATTAAAGTGGCAAAGATTGAGAAAACCCTCCACCACTATCCTACATGCAGAGGTCCAACATTAAAGCTCCATGATGCAAATTATGCAAATGTCAAAGGAGAGTGTATGGGGTAGTTACCCTAACCACCTAGGAGAAGCAATGTCCACCATTAAATTTCTAATAGAAATATTCTTCGTTCATTTTCTAATAGATTGCGTTGCTGGGTGAGGTGTCACCTTATATTTTGTCAATGTAGATCTTAAGTTGTATGCATATCAGGACCAACAAAGGTATCACATTAGCAATATCACCGTAAAACAAAAGGACTTTGAATGAAGCACATTAGCACTAATACTATAGTAAAAACCATACATAAAACCCATTATAAGGTAAGACCATAACACAATTGGTATACATGAGTGTATATCAATAGAGTGGTTATGGTTCAATATTCATAGAGGTTATGGATAAGTAATTATATGAATATATAGACATGTGAAAACATGGGGCATGTTGTCAATACCTTAATAACCATCTTTTTACATAATCCTCAACAACACCAATAAATTAAGAGGCCTTATAAACTACGAAGAAACAAATGAAAATGCTAGGAAAAATATTCATGTGAGGCTCTGTTACCGCTTAAAGTAGCAGGGGTCCTAGGAAGGGATCCTATAGGAAAAATACTCGGTGAAGGGAAATTATGGAGTGATATCCCACAGTCACCTTAGCTAAGGCTCTTTGCTCTTTACAAACTTTCGCTAATGCGAGGAGACTCGGTATAAGATGAATCACAATAATGGATGTGTTAATGAGAGGATAAAGGGTGATTACCAAGTCCTATTTGTGACAAAGACTTAATTGTGTGGCTTTCTTGCGTGGAAATCAAGGTGATAGGCTCTCTAGGAAGGGCTAAGATAATTCTCGAAGCTAGGGTTTGGGAATGTATCTTGTAAATATGTTTAATAGGCCTAGAAATCCTTATCGAGACTTGGTCTTTATGTGATCTTTACAGAGTTGGAGTTGTCAAGTTGTGGGACCACACAAGACTAAGTGGACCTAGAATTAGGTCAAGGAAGTGGAATTAATCAATCAAGGAGGAGCTTCACCTAATTGTGGAAGGGAAGAGGATCAATGGAAAAATATTCTTAGGATAGAATGCAATGATCCAAATGAGGTGACTAGCCAAGGGAAACCTAGGGCAAGAAATGATCCTTGGGCTAGGGCTTGCAATATCTTGAGATCCCACAGTCAGAATTTCATGAAATTTGGAGGGCGTCTAGAAGAAACCCGAGTGCGGTAATGGACAAGAGATCAAAGTATTTTGATGGCTAGAATATGAGATAAATGATTCCGTAAATGACTTATGGAGGAGAGGCCTAGAAAGAGAAGGAGAGGTGATAGAAATATGCCTTTAAAGTGACCACATATGGAAGGACCAGTGCCTTATCCTTTGGGAGAGATGGAGTCAGGAGAATTTATGGTTTGGAATATGTTTAACCAATTAAGGAGGTCTTCAAGCAACTTCGCATGGAATTAGGGCATGCGAGACGCTACATCATATCTTTATACTTCGATATGCAGTAATTGATGACTTGACAAGATGTATTTCAGCAAAACAATTTCTAGGAACATTCACCATTCATACATGGCCCATGCAATGATGCAAATTTATAAAATAAAAAATTCCATAATTTCGCATAGGAAATAGTAAATTTCAGACTTGTATAGAGAAAATCCCAACAACATTCATGTGACAAAGTAAATAACAAGAATAAGCATGAAAATATTACTTACATGTACATGAAAGTATATCCAATCATCATGTTATGACAATAATGAAGCTCCAAGACAAAAAATATATATCCAAACATCAAAATTCATCCATAACATCCAAACTCGTCCTCCAAAAGGGAATGCGAAATTATCAAGAGCTACTGAATCCAAATCCAAGTGATGACGATAAAATGAATCACTTCAATTATATTTATACAATCACTGATGAATTTGATTTTCCTAATTTGGCCTAATTGAGCCCCAAATGATAAAATAATGTGCAATAATAACATCCCTTGGTGACAAGCCCACCAAGATAGCTCAATAACATAATAATAAGCCTCCTAAGAGGGTAGAATGATCAATAAAGTGAGTCGTTGGGCCTTTGAGGAGGCCTAATGAAGTCTAGAATGTGCCATGATGTATGAATGGGCCTCAAACATAGTGGACAAGGGGTTGGCACCTTGTTCTCCTAATAAAAACACAGTGGTGCTCCCAAGTGGGTGTGGGGGAACAAGGACATCCTCATGGGTCTCCAAGTGCATTGAGGATGCTTGTAAACTATCTATAAGGGCTAGATTGATGACATATTCCCTCATTTGGACCCTGGATCATATGCCAATTGTGTGATGCAAGTGTGGATCCAATTAGGCACAGTAAACTAGGTGCATCATCCTCATCCAAAAGGTGGAACATGAGCAATCAATGAGTGGTTTTTTGGATACACGAAGTACTCTCTGCTATGGTGGATGCCCATGGCTCTCAATGCTCACCCTACAAGTTCCAATGTTGTCCTCTAAAGGGTTAGGACCTCATATAGGGGGACCAAGCCCCAAATAGAGACCCATCTACAATCCTACATAAGATCCACTATGTCCCCTTGCCCTCCAATACAACCAATCCTATGAATAATCAAGTAAAAGAGATTACAAGTCATGGAATCAATGGGGCACTTCACGGTGGCATGCCCTTCAATAATGGGCTTTGGCATGTACAAGTGTCTCCATGCTCAATAAGGGGGTTAATCAAGGACCCTATTAGGTGGTTTCAACCTTTAAAGGGGTTGACATGTCCATGCTACATCCCTCAAGTGGTAGGTGGAAAATGGTATGGTGATGGAATAGAATGGGAATCAGGGGAATCATCCAAACCGCATGTCATGGTACAAGGGTAACTATAATAAGAGAAGCCCAAACCCGAGTATATGAGTGTAGTAGGGAGAAAATCATGGTACATGAGTTACTCCAACATTTGTTTTTCCAGCCTTCTTCATATGCCTTTTTCCTTTGATTGATTTTTCTTCATAACTGCTCGAGGCTCTAGGGAATGAGAGCATGTTGCGTAATATATCACATTGAATACCATCTTAAGGTGGGGTAGTTCATCACCCACGAGGGGTTGGGACAATAATGGGTTCCAAAACGATGGAGGGGGCTCATCTAGGGCCCATAAGAACTAGGGTGATGGCCATGGATAAGGGGTAGAGCTCATTTTTTTCTTTTTCCCACATGTCAAAGTTGTATGTCCCAACCATATTTTTCATTTTGTGGTACATGTCCTATTGAGAGTGGTCAAATTATGCTTTTTCCTTTCTTTTTAGCTGCATCAACTTGTATGCATCGTTCCAGGTCTGACCCAAGGTGTGGACAAGGGGAGTGTGAGGCTAACCATACGTGGACCCAGTGAACAGATGTGGACCCGGATGGGAAAGAGATGAATGGGGCCAAACTAAGTGGAAGGGAGTGATGTATATGGTTTCAAGGAGTGGGACCATGCAACCAAAATTGGGATTTCCCATGTAGTACCAACCACAACTCTAATGGCCAGTAAAGGAGATACCACGAGACTAGGATACAAGGCTAACCACAAAATCATGCAATTGGATACAAGAGTACAAACCTAGATCACTCTTTCTGTCGAATCTCCCCACCAATCCAGACCCAAAAGTACCCATGATGAGTAAAGAAAATTATTCAACTATATCAATGAAAATCCATACCTTCAAGGTCAGGAGACCCACCTTCAAACATACAATCAAAACAATTTGGCAAAGGACCACATGGTTGGCTCAGGTAGCAAAGACAATGAAACATCAAGCTATCTAGTGGCTATAAGGGGCTGTTAGTTTTTGGCTAAGGACCATCTAGGAGAAAACGTTTCTCCTATATACACTGCCCGTAGGTGGTGGGTAATATCTGGCTCCAAATAAGACATGAGCTCTTGGAGAGGTGTATGAAGCTACTTGAGTAGGAGGTCATGAGAACACCAACAATCTCTTGGTACCATAGACATGTTACCTGCACATATCAAAGACCAATAACATAAGGAAACATGTTTTGTGATGTCTTATGATCACCCATGCTTAGTATTAGGCTATGAAGAAAACCGACAACAAAGTAAAATGCAATTTTAATCTAAATGCAACTAGTCCATCATGAAAAATATCGTATGATGTTAGTACTAATGAGAAAATGAGCATTCAATTCCTCCTACTCTAACATGCATATAATACAATGTTAAATGTCAAGGAAGGGGGTGATATGACTTAAATGGACCAGTTGCGACCAAAGTTCATCGTTAAGTTTGGCAATGTAGTAGTAATCTTCCCCAACTTTCCTATGAATCTTGATGGGTGTTGGATTTTTATCTACCAAGACCACATCTCCAGCCTTGTATTATCTTTTAGTCTTCCACTTTTTGTTTGCTTTTTGATTTGGTCTCTTGAGAATATGGACCTCTTTTGAAAGAGAATGGGAGAAGGCTTCTCAATCTCATGTGTTTTGTAATATGGAATTAGCCCCGGTTTGACCACATGAGTAGGGTAGGTAGGTTATCTATAAAGTATGAATGGGCTCCCACCAGATTGCAGAATAGTGACGTATGACAAATCCATTTAAAGTTGACCACCAACAATGGCTCCCCACTTCCTTGATAACAACATCCCCCAAACATTAGGGTTATCTATGACCACCACATCCATTGGAAATGATATATTGGGGTTCATAACGGAAGAAAACTTAAGATCCTTTATGAGGCCCTCCACTTCCACGGGTTTGGAGTTAAACCCACACACATTTTTATACCTTCAAGAGATGTTGAGACCCAATTGCTCCATGACCTTTAGCGATATTATGTTTGCGGAAGACCCTGAGTCTAACTTGGAATTATGTAATAGAAGGTCATTTATGGCTAAGGTAAGTAATAATGGCTCATGTCATGGGTTTAAATTGAGAAGGTGAATGTTTTGTAACACTATGGGTAATTCTTCCATTTCAAGCCCATGGATTTCTTAACCTACCCTTATTGTCGAAGAAGCTTCACAGTATCATTTAATGGAACTGGCACAATCATCTTCCCTATAGTAGTCTCTAGGTCAATATCAAGCTCGGCCTCTTACCCTTGTCCCCTTTTGTAGGTTCTTTCTTTTGGAGATCCTTTTTCAGTTTAATATTTTTTGGAAGATCCTTCTTAGGGGGATCTTGGAGGAGAGGTTATTTGTGAGGGACTTTCTTAGGAAACGATTCATATTTCTTAGTTTCCTTGGAGGTTGTGGTGTTTTATTTTGTTGTCTTTTCATGAATATTGGACCCCATTGAATCTCCCACTATCATCAGTGTTGAGTATTGGATCTTTCTTCTCTTCTTTAATAGTGACCTCACTAATGGAAGGATGAGTCTATGAACTTCCAAGAAAAATGTTGAAGGCTTCAAATTCTATGAGATTAGCCTGCTGTTCAAATTATTCCTCATCACTTTTGTCCTCATCAATTTGCTCATATTTGGAGAATGATTTATTCTCCACAACATTTGTTGGAGCCAAGTGTTGGGGAATTGAGTTGAGCTAGGCTTATCCTCCTCATTTTTTTTTTGGGGGGAAAGGCTTCCCTTTTAGGATATAGCTTTATTTTTCAGCCCTTTCCAAGGCAGTGAGCTTGTTCATGTAGAGCCTATCTCGTGAATTCATTTCTTCGTTGAGATTCTCCATTTTCTTAAGAATCATTAAAATGGTTTCTTCATGTTGATGTTTGGATTTCCCCTTTTTTATTTCAACCTTAGCCTTAGGGTGTTCATCGACATCCATCTTGGAAATTCATAGGTTTTTTTCAACTTCCATGGCTATATGTTTAGCCTCAGCCATTGTATTAGGTTTCTTATCCCTCAATGCATAGGTTAGGTGGCCACCCACAGCTTTGATAAATTTGTCAAGTATGTTAGCATCAGGGGGCTTAAAATGGTCGGGGATATACCTAACTACCCTATCAAATTTTTGGATGAATTCTCTGATATCTTCCCTCTCCCTACTTATTTGATAGAAATTCCCAATGTTGAAGGTTCCTAGTGCATCACATGACCATCTATTTGTGAACATATCCTCAAGTTGGTCAGAGTTGTCAATGCATCCTAGGGGAAGACTAAGATACCATTCCCTTGCTTTTCCTTCAAGAGAAAAAGAAAAAACATCATGATCATGTCTTCGTCCAATATCAACCTAGGGGAAATGTTACAATAGAAATTTTCAATATGGCCACATGCACTTATTGTAGCATCACCTTTGAACTTGGGAATACAGTTATTGTATTTTTTAGGTAAAGGTTTGGGGTCATTACTCAAGTTCAGAGGGACAAAGACACTAACAAATGCCTTTCACTTCTAATCATTTTGGTTTGCTCTTGGTTCAAATCAATGTTAGAATTAGTTGCCATATTTGGGGTGGGATGACTGACCTTTTCAAATTTAGGGAGAAGGGTAGTTCTAACAGGTGATGGAGTTCATTCTCCACTTCTTGCAATGACCCTAGTTATAGGAGGAATGTTGTCACCTTCAAGAAAACTAAGGGTTTGGACAATGAATGCAGTCACCAGAGGAATATTTGAAATGTCATCAAGGAATCAATTCCTTAATGATTCAGTTGGGAGGTAGACTTACTTCCTTCCCATAAATGGTGCTAAAATATTACTACTCAAACTAGCAGAGTTCCTAAGAGGGGATCCTATAGGGAAACTACTGGGTCAAGGGAAACAATGGAGTGATAACCCAATCTCACCTCAGCTAAAGCTCCCTACTCTTTAGAGACTTTCACCAATGGGAGGAGACCCGATAAAAGAGGAATCACAATTATGGATGTTTCAATGAGAGGATAAAGGGTGATTCCCAAGGCATATTTGTGAGAGAGACTCAATTGTGTGACTTTATTTCTTGGAAAGAAAGGTGATAGGATCCCTAGGAAGGGCTAAGAGGATTCAAAAGGCTAGGAATTGGGATTTTATCTGTAAAGATGATTCCTAGGCCTAAAAATCCTTATGGAGACTTGGTCTTTATGTGATCTTTGTGGAGTTGGATTTATAAAGTTGTGGGACCACACGGGACCAAGTGGACCTATAATTAGTTCAAGGAAGTGGAATTGATAGACTAAGGAGGGGATTGACCTAATTGTGGAAGGGAAGAGGATCAATGGAAAAATATTCTTAGGATAGAATACAATGATCCAAATGAGGTCACTAGCCAAGGGAAACCTAGGGAAAGAAACGATCCTTGGGTTAGGGCTTGAAATAGCTTGAGATTCCACTGTCAATATTTTGTAAAATTTGGAGGGCCTCTAGAGGAAACCATAGTGAATTAATGGACAATAGATAGAAGTCTTTTGATGGCTAGAACGTGAGATAATTGATGCCCAAGATGACCTATGGAGGCTAGGCCTAGAAAGAGAAGGAGAGGTTAGAGAAATATGTGTTTAAATTGACCGCCTACAGAAGGATAAGGCACTTCAAGAGAATTTATGGTTTGGAAGATGTTTACCCAATCAAGGAGGTCTTCAAGAAACGTTTCATGCCATTGGGGCATGAGAGCAACTACTTGATATATTTATACTTTGATATGCAATATTTGATGACCTGTCAATATTTATTTCAACAAAATAATATTTAGGAACATTCACCCATTCATACATGGCCCATGCAATGATGAAACACTATAAAAGATCAAAATTTCCACAATTTCACCTAGGAAAGCAACAAATTTTAGATTTGTATAACGAAAATCCTAGCAACATTCACGTGACAAAGTAAATAACAAGAATAAGCATGAAAAGATTACTTGCATGTATAGAAGATTATATCCAATCATCATGTTATGCAAATAATGAAGCTCCAAGAGAAGAGAAATAGATCCAAACATCAAAATTCATCCATAATATTCAAACTTGTCCTCCAAAAGGGAGTGTGAAATTTTCAAGAGTTACTAAATCTCAATTCAAGTGATGTTGATAAAATGAATCACCTCACATGTATTTATACAATCACGAATGAGTTCAATTTTCCTAATTCAGCCTAATTGAGCCCCAAATAATAATATAATGTGTAATAATAACATCCATGACAAGCCCCTGAAGATAGCTCAATAACATAATAATAAGCCTCCCAAGAGGGTAAAATGATCAATAAATTGAGCTTTTAGGCCTTTGAGGAGGCCTAATGAAGTCCAAAATGTGGCATGATGTAGGAATGGACCTCAAACATAGTGGACAAGGTGTTGGCCCCTTCTTCTCCATGTAAAATCCCGGTGGTGCTCCCAAGTGGGTGTGGGGGCACAAGGACATCCTCATGGGTCTCCAAGTGGATTGAAGATGTCTGTAAACCATATGTAAGGGCTAGGTTGATGATATATGCCCTCATTTGGACCCAAAATCATCCATCAATTGTGTGGTGCAAGTGTGGAGCTAGCTGGGCATGGTGAACCAGGTGCATCATCCTCATCCAAAAGGTGGAACACGTGCAATCAATGAGTGGTGTTGGGGATCCATGAAGTACTCTGTCCTATGGTGGGGTTTCATGGCTCTCAATGCTCACCCTACAAGTTCCAATGTGGTCCTCTAGAGAGCTATGAAACGTATAGGGATACCAAACTCCAAATGGACACCCACCTACAATCCTGCATAAGATCCAATGCATCCCCTTTCCCTCCAATAAAACTAATCATTAGAATGATAAAGTAAAAGAGCTTACAAGTCATGGAATCAATGGGGAACTTCATGGTGTCATTCCCTATCATAGTAATATTTGGCGTGTGCTCAATCAGGGGGTTAATCAAGGAACCTATTAGGTGGTTTCAACCTTTAAAGGGGGTTACATGTCCACGGTGTTATCACTCTGATATTTCTTTTGAAGCTAATGAACAAAGAAAAGTCAAAGGTAACCACAAACCACTTTTGGAGATTAGGACCTAGCCTTCCTGATGCTCATAGAGGGCTCTCTCTTTATAATTTAACTTTGTTTTCATTAATAAATTTTAGGCTAGTTATGGTTGCACTTGGGTTTTGTTTTGAATTTGGGTGGTGGGATCACTTACTTGAATGAATGGAGGTTTTCTTTTTCCATTGGGTTATGGAGTCATAGGTCAAACAAACAAGACTAGATCAAGGTTCAAAAGACAGTGTCTGTAGGGCAAGATAGGTGAGTTATTGCAGATATCAATGGCTGGATGGTGAAGTGGCTTTTAATTGGATCGAGGGAGCAATTAAGGGTTCCCTAGGCCAGATTATGGAAGGAATGAAAGAGGTCAATAGGGATGGGAGAGCAATTATGGATTCTCAGATCCGAGTATCAGAGGAAAACATGTAAATGACTAACTGTGCAAAATAGAGTGTACTTAAACAAATTCTGAGTGATATTTCCAGTTAATAAATTCAAATTTAGAAAAAAATTAAGTTTTTGAAAAAATAATAAAAACAACAAAATCACATAAAGAAGATACTTCACTGCAAATAGCTCATCTCATGAATCCTACAGTTCAATGCTTTTATTACTTTGCTCTAGTCTGTTGTCTTGAAAATGGTACAATCTCCCTTAGGTTCAAGATCAAAATAACTCTAAAAATGTATAGCAATCCACACCAAAATACTTTAAATGAGGAAGTATTTATACAAATTCTATACTGAAATATCTTGAAAAAATATCAAGATTGGTTTTACAAACATCTCCTACTATTTTACATTAATAGAACTTAAATAATGGACACTCAAAACTAATGAATCTATTTGGCACTATATTTATGCATTGATGGTGACAAAGAAGATAAATTCAAATTTTATAGAAACTCTTAATTGATTATGAGGCTTCCAAGTCACTAACTACCTCCTTCATTTGTGCATTCTGCCCCAGAAATTATGCAAAATTAGGGTCGAGTGATACCTTTGTATATCTCAATCCGAGATAGGTATGTAAAACGTGAAAGAGGTTATTGTATATAAGTATGCTATTGAGATAAACCTCTTTCAGTTTCCCAAAATTCAGCTCCATCTGTTCACAATATTCTCTGCAAAACGATGTCAAAAACAGGACTTTGCACAGTCTAAAAAAATAGGTTGTGAAGATATGAATTTATCTCGCATTTTGTAATACATATGTAAAATGTGAGATAGGTTTTTGTATACTAACCTTTTAGGAACACAAGCCTCCTACAGTGTCTCAAAATGCATCTTGGATTGGCCACAATAGTTTCTGTAAAATTATGACTTAAACAAGAAATGTATGGAAAATGTACCATTCCTGTTCTGATTTCATCTTTTAACCTTAATTTTCTTTTAACTGTTTTTACCTTTAGTTTGGAGAAACTTCATTTTTTTTGGTGAAAGTGTTTTCATCTCTATTTAACCCTTACTTCCTCCATGTTTACTTTTACTGTTTACCTTGATTTCTCTGTTTTTTCATCTATCTTCACTTTGACATGAATTTATTTTATCTGTATGCTTTGTAATTGTCTTCCATGCTATTTGTCTTCCTGCTGGCTGCTTTTATTCACTTTTATTTTTCAATTTGATATACTTTTACTAATAGTCTTTAATATGGTTGATTTATCTTTTTCCTTTTACTATGCTTTTTTTACTTTCACTGTAACCTTTTGACTTTCACTGTACATTTTCAAATGAGAGGGTCATTCTGGTTTTTTCTCAAAATTCCTGGAAATTGATGAATTGGCTTGCAAATTGGTTGAATGGTGATTGCAGATGGTATGGTGGCTGCAGACGTGAATTGGATGCTCAAATTGGGTGTCTGAAGCTTCTTCGGGCGGTAAATGGTAGTGAATTTTGGTCGCAGAGGCTCAGGGTGTCACAAATGTATTGCTGAGGTTTTACAAAAAAAACGAGCGAAAAAGGATGAAATGGGGCTTATCAACCTTTTAAAGGGAAACAATTATATTTTGGCACGGAAAGTACTTTATGAACATTGGACTGTTTTTGCGTTGGGTAGGGAGGCGGTTTTGGAGGCCATCGCACTGCTTTTGGCAGGTGAGCGGTATTTCCCCGAGGGAACACGATCTATGTCAGAGGCTAACACATAGAAAAATTGGGCCCGGGCAAAACCACGAATCTCGCATTCTCTCGGGCTGATAAAGGTCAGAGAGGGAGTGAGCATGATATGGATGTTCTCTGTCAGATTTGGGGGTGCGAGATCTAATGGCTGTCGCGTAGTGAAGCTGCATGGAGGGAAATCAGGGGAAAGATTTGTGGGGTTTTCTTTAATGGCACCAAGGGTTGGTGGGTTAATAGGTTTATGTCGGGAAATATGAAGCAGGGAGTTAATTTAAACAATGTGGGGGATGAAACTTATAGTTTATAATTAAATGGGGGTTTGGATATTATATATGAAGGAGTTATTTAATATGGGAAAAAGGTATATCAGGGAGTTAATACATTAGGTTAGTACGTTAATATGAAATGAATGTGCGGAATGTAAAATATAGTAAGCATAATGTAAAATATGATGTTTGAATTGAATTTCTTCACTGTGGTAGCCCAATATCAACATTTAACACTTATACTTAGGATAAAAGCATTTTTTGTGGGTTTTTGAGTATTTTGAATGAGAGGGGAATTAGTTAAGGGGGTTTTACCTTTCCTAGGTAAAATGTGTTTTAAACTTAGAAAAAGGGGCTTTTGTAGGGTAAAACGAGTGATGTAAAGGGAAAAGGGTGTTTTCATGAATGAGAAGGGTTTCAATAAGGTGGAACCCAATACTTGATGTCCATGAGTCATTAAGCCGAGGGTCCGGTCCCACCAAAAATTAGAGAAATGCTCTGAGTCTTTATGACTGAAGGATTTTAGTACTGGAGCACATTGCGGGGAGGGAAATTAGTAATATGCCAAATGATGTTTATCCATGACTATAAAAATTTCTTGTACCTACCCATCTACTATTTTAACATTTTATTCCTTATTTACATGGGTGCATTTGAGCTTGCAAACCCTTATTCATTTTTTTTTAAACAAGAAACTAACTAATTCAAACATTATTTCATCTAAGAGCTCAAGTTAAACTGTTGGCCTCCCTATCATTCTCTACTTTAACTATTGATTTGCCAAGATTAAACTGTTTGGCTAGATCTTTATTCTCTATCTATCAACATTAAATTTAAAGCATGAAAAGTCAAGATTAAGATGTTTGACTTATCATGGATTATGGTATTTTAAACAAGCTACACAAAATCATTATTTGCAGAAAAAGTAAAATAGTAGTGGCATTTGAATTTGCACACTTTCATGATCTATTTTTATCTCTTTTGTGGGGTTCATAATTTTCACTTTTTTTATCTTTGTTTCTTTTTGTCCTTTGATTGTTCTTTTAGGACATACCCTCTTTACATTTTTTAATTTGGGAGTACGTTTGCGAAAAGCAAAGGTATGTACAATATTACAATACTGACCATAGTCAATTCCAAATTATGAATCCTATTATTATAGGACCTTAACAAGGGCTCCACATGGGGATGGCATCTCGTTGTGAGATGTCAAGAACACCGTCGACTAGTAGCCTGATCCATTAGGCCAATCCCAAACATGTATATGCTTTGTTATATAATCTCTGTGACTGAAACTCTTAAACTTAAAATACACCCTTTTCTGCAAACTGAAATCTGATCTAAAGTTGAAAGAAGGTACTGCAATTCTCAAACCAAACTAATAGATCATCAAGATCTTTAGGACCTTCTTTCTAGGCTTCAACTTCTAATGAAATATTTCATAACTTGCTGAAAACTGAAAACTAAAATAAACTGAATTCCTACCTACATACTCTAATCAGTTGTTCAACTATTGGTTAGGTAAAATGAAATAGCCAATGCAACCATTCAAGCATTATGTAATTTGATGTATTCTGTTGCATTTGCTTGTTTGTGATCATAACTAAGATTCTAAAACCAATTGTAACCTTGTCAACAAATGAGAAGATAAGGAAATATTTGATTTCATTTGTTGACTCTGGAAACTGTACAAAAGGATCTTCCAAGATATATACATTAATGTTTAACTGATCTAAGCAACTGTACAATTGTTCTAGATGGCCTCCATGCCATGAAAGTGAAATGTCATTTTCATCTTTATCACCTTGTAGATTTTCAGATAAGCCTTGTGATGATATTCTACTGATTGAAATGTCTGTGTAGTGAAACCTTTATTATCTTGATTTTGAATCTCATAGTTAGTTAATGGAGAAAAATTTTGATTGCATTCATCATCTAACATATCAGCTATTGGATCATAAAAGATGTGGAAGGATTGCTACAACCTATTTCATATGGGTTTTAATGGGACTTCGTGGATTTCTGCATGCTATTCATCCTTTTCTTTCGATATATTATACCATATTTCCTTTAAAAACTGAAATGATTCAAAACATAGTGGTATAGAAATTTTCTCTGTCATCTGATCAGATGTCTCAATAGAATTTGATAACTGCACTTGTGAAACTGAAGAATCTTGATTAAGATTTTCATTGTCTTCTTTGCTGTCAATATCAATACCTAAAGATTGATGATTTTTTATTGCTTTAAAGTTTTCTCTGATGAACTGAAATGAAGCAAAACAAAGAGGCAAAGAAGCTTCACTTATTTCCAAATTTTTTGCACTTTCTTCCTCACTTTCATAGCTGATATGAATAAGATGATCACTATTTTCAAGCTGCTGAAACTAAATTTCTTTATTTCCCAAACTAGTTTATGATTGCTCTGTAAAGTTAGTTTGGATTTGAAGAACATAATTATCATCATACTGATCATATTTAGGCAAATCATTAAAATAAGTAATGTCATCAAACATACACATTAGATCAAGAGATTACCTCTCCACATATTGCTCTATAAATCTATCTTCTGATCTATGGTAGTTGGAATTAGCAGGAATTTGTTCATGGCTATCAACCTCTTTTTTTTGTGAAATAAATGTGTCATGGTGATTTTGAACAAAAAAATTATCTTTCATGGTGACCTTCTGTATCCTTTCATCTATTTTTCTTACCAAATGTCAAGTTTTACCTCTACAATGTTGTTCTTCTTCGCTCCTGCTTTCAACTTTTCTCTTCTAATTTGAATATTAACTTCTACATCTACTGCGATGTTCCGCATCTATTCCAGTGTTGAGGGGTTTCTTTCTCTTAACTAAAATTATATCTTTGGATCAAATGTTTTTGGATAATGCAAGAGAACTGAATCAAGAGGAGGTCTTATATTTGATGGCATTGAATAATAGATTTGATTAAATCTGTCAGAAAATTGTTGTATTGTTTCATTTGGTTGCCTTTTTAACTGATTATGTTCTTCTATGATCACAAAAAGATTGATTTTGATTATCCATCTATCAAGGAAAAATTTTGACAAACTATTGGAATTTTGAGATGCTTGCAATAGGTAGATTTTTGAACCAACTCTTTACTCTACTTTGCAAAGAGAGAGAAAAAAGTTCGATTCTAACATCATCTTCATCAATCTTAAATAAGTCCAGATAATTCTCAAAACCTTGAATATGTTTTTGGGCAGTGATTTTACCATCTTCTCCATCAAACCTAGGGAGATACTTGTAATAATTATTAGGGAAAACATGGAGTGTAGGAGGTAAGATGAGTGGCTTATACCTATCAGGAACTTTCCAAGGTGCATAAATATGTACATGGATTGTAAGATAATTCTTTATTATTTGAGATTTATTGATTGGAAAATGATCATCATAAGATTCAAAAGAATGTTGCTCAAATGTGTAAGGAAATTTTATATTTACAATTTTCAAAGGAAAATAATTAAAAACTAATCTAAGATCTTCTCTAAAATACAATATACATTGAAAAACCTTCCTAATGAGAAAAAACATGATGTCTTGGATAACAATCCAAGTTAGAAACCTGATCTTCCCATATTGTTCTTTCAGGTTCATTCCTCGAGTGGAGTCTTGATTGTGAAATTGATTTGGAGTCGTCAGGTGGATGATTTTAACCTTTGTGTGTCTGATCACTGTCCACCATCATAGATCATATCTAAACCTATAAGATATTTCTGAAGAAAACATTAGTCTTCCCCAGCGAAGTCACCAATTATGTTATCACTCTGATATTTCTTTTGAAGTTAATGAAGAAAGAAAAGTCAAATGTAACCACAAACCACTTTTGGAGATCAGGACCTAGCCTTCCTGATGCTCAGAGAGGGCTCTCTGTTTATAATTTAACTTTGTTTTTGTTAATAAATTTTAGGCTAGTTATGGTTTCACTTGGGTTTTGTTTTCAATTTGGGTGGTGGGATCACTTACTTAGATAAACCAAGGTTTGCTTTTGCCATTGTGTTATGGAGTCATAGGTCAAACAAACAAGACTTGATCAAGGTTCTAAAAGACAATGTCTACAAGGCAAGATAAGTGAGCTTTTGCAGATATCAAGGGCTGGATGGTGAAGTGGATTTAATTTCGGATCCAAGGAGAAATTAAGGGTTCCCTAGGCCAGATTATGGAAGGAATGAAAGAGGTCAACCAGGATGGGAGAGCAATTAAGGGTTCTGAGATCCGAGTGTCAGAGGAAAACATGTAAATGACTAACTGTGCAAAACAGAGTGTACTTAAACAAATTTTGAGTAATAATTCCAGTTAGTACATTCAAATTTAGAAAAAAATTAAGTTTGTGAAAACATAAGAAAAACAACAAAGTCACATAAAGAAGACACTTCACTGCAAATAGCTAATATCATGAATCCTATAGTTCAATGCTTTTATTATGTCGCTCCAGTCTGTTGTCTTGAAAATGGTACAATCTCCCTTAGGTTCAAATGAAGAAGTATTTATACAAATTCTAAACTGAAATATTTTGAAAAAATATCAAGATTGGTTTTACAAATATCTCCTATTGTTTTACATTGAAAGAACTTAAATAAATGACACTCAAAACTAATGAATCTATTTGGCACTATATTTATTGATTGATGGTGACAAATAAGAGAAATTTGAATTTGATATCAAATCTTAATTGATGATGAGGCTTCCAAGTCACTAACTACCTTCTTCCTTTGTGCATTCTAACCTAGAAATTATGCAAAATTAGGGTCCAGTGATACCTTTGTATATCTCAATCCGAGATAGATATGTAAAAAGTGAAAGAGGTTATTCTAGAAAAGTATGTTATTGAGATAAACCTCTTTCATGTTCCCAAAATTCAGCTCCATCTATTCACAATATTCTCTGCAAAACGATGTCAAAAATAGGACTTTGCACAGTCCGAAAAATAGGCTGTGAAGATATGCATTTATATCGATTTTTGTAATACATGTGTAAACAATGAGATAATTTTTCGTATAATGGCCTTTTAGGAACAAAAACCTCTTATAGTGTCTCAAAACTCATCTTGGATTGGCCACAATAGTTTCTACAAAATTATGGCTTAAACAAGAAATTTCTGGAAAATGTACCATTCCTGCTCTGATTTCATCTTTTAACCTTAATTTTCTTTTAACTCTTTTTACCTTTACTTTGGATTATAAACTTCATTATTGCTGCTGAAAGTGTTTTCATCTCTGTTTAACCCTTACTTTCTCCACGTTTACTTTTATTATTTACCTTGATTGCTTTGTTTTTTCATCTATCTTCACTTTGACATGAATTTATTTTATTTGTATGCTTTGTAACTATCTTCCATGTTGTTTGTCTTCCCAATGGCTTCTTTTATTCACTTTGATTTTTCAATTTGATACACTTTTACTGATACTCTTTCATCTGGCTGATTTATATTTTCCTTTTACTGTGCTTTTTTTACTTTCACTGTAACCTTTTGACTTTTACTGTACATTTTCAAATGAGAGGGTCGTTCTGGTTTTTTTCTCAAAATACCTGGAAATTGATGAATTGGCTTGCAAATTGGTTTGAATGATGATTGCAGATATTATGGTGGCTACAGACATGAACTAGATGCTCAAATTGGGCGTCCAGAGCTTCTTCGGGTGGTAGATGAGAGTGAATTTTGGTTGCAGAGGCTCAGGGTGTTGCAAATGCATTGCTGAGGTTTTACAGAAAAATGAGTGAAAAAGGATGAAATGGGGTTTCTTAGCGTTTTAAAGGGCAACAGTGATATTTTGGTGGGGAAAGTACTTTATGAATAGTGGATTGTTTTCGCATTGGGCGGGGAGGCAGTTTTGGAGGCCATCGCACCGCTTTTGGCAGGCAGGCGGTATTTCCCAGAGGGAACGTGATCTATGCCGGAGGCTGACACATAGCAAAATCTGGCCCAAGAAAAACCGCAAATCTCACGTTCTCTCGAGCTAATAAAGTTCGGAGACGGAGTGAGCATGATATGGATGTGTGTCATCAGATCTGGGGGTGAGAGATCTAATGGCTGTCGCGCGATGAAGTTGCACGAAGGGAAATCAAGGTGAAGATTTGCGGGGTTTTTTTGACTGGCACCAAGGGTTGGTGGGTTAATAGGTTTATGTCTGGGAAATATGAAGCGGGGAGTTAATTTAAACAATGCAGGGGATGAAAATCATAGTTTATAATTAAATAGGGATTTGGATATTATATATGAAGGAGTTATTTAATATAGGAAAAAGGTATATCAAGGAGCTAATACATTATGCTAGTACGTTAATATGAAATGAATGCGAGGAATGTAAAATATAGTAAGCATAATGTAAAATATGATGTTTGGCTTGAATTTCTTCACTGTGGTGGCCCAATATCAACATTTAACACTTATACTTAGGATAAAAGCATTTTTTGTGGGTTTTTGAGTATTTTGAATGAGACGGGAATTAGTTAAGAGGGTTTTACCTTTCCTAGGTAAAATGTGTTTTAAACTTAGGAAAAGGGGCTTTTGTAGGGTAAAATGAGTGATGTAAAGGGAAAAGGATGTTTTCATGAATGAGAAGGGTTTCAATAAGGTGGAGTCCAATACTTAATGTCGATGAGTCATTAAGTCGAGGGTCCGGTCCCACCAAAAATCAAAGGAATGCTCTGAGCCTTTATAACTGAAGGATTTTAGTACTAGAGCACATTGTGGGGAGGGAAATTAGTAATATGCCAAATGATGTTTATCCATGATTGTAAAAATTACTTGTACCTACCCATTTGCTATTTTAACATTTTATTCCTTATTTACATGGGTGTATTTGAGCTTGCAAACCCTTATTCATTTTTCTTTGAAACGGGAAACTAACTAATTCAAACCTTATTTCATCCAAGAGGTCATGTTAAACTGTTGAGCTCCCTATCATTCTCTATTTTAACTATTGATCTGCCAAGATTAAACTGTTTGGCTAGATCTTTATTCTCTATCTATCAACATTAAATTTAAAGCGTGAAAAGTCAAGATTAAACTATTTGACTTATGATGGATTATGGTATTTTAAACAAGCTACGCATAATCATTATTTGCAGAAAAAGTAAAATAGTAGTGGCATTTGAATTTGCACACTTTCAAGATCTATTTTTATCTCTTTTGTGGGGTTCATATTTTTAACTTTTTTTTTTTATCTTTGTTTTTGTTTGTCCTTTGATTGTTCTTTTAGGACATACCCTCTTTACATTTTTTAATTTGGGAATATATTTGTAGAAAGCAAAGGTATGTACAATATTACAATACTGACCATAGTGAATTCAAAATTATGAATCCTATTATTATAGGACCCTAACACATGGTACATCCCTCAAGTGGTAGGTAGAAAATGATATGGTTATGGAATGGAGTGGGAATCGGGGGAATCATCCAAACCACATGTATTGGCATTATGATGCATGTGATGTCCTTGATGGCAACTCACTTGTAACAGAATAAGTATATGGTAACTAGATGAATCTATAGGTCATATGAGAGGTGACAGAATGATAGAATAGAATAATGGGTCAAAGGTTCACGGATCAGAATCAGAAGCTTGATACGTGAAATTGTTGGCATTATGAATTAGGAGTTGTCCTTGATGGAAATCTACATGATAAGTTGTCCTTGATGACAAACTATTTGATGAATGGACTACTTGATAAAGGTATAAACAAGATGTGACAAAATGCATGATAGTTGTGTTTACAGATGTGACAAAACGCAGGGAAGTTCAAAGAAATTAGTTCATAAATGATAAAGTGATGGCAACTCACATTGTAAGTGGTCTATTCAGAGCTAAGAGAGTAATGGAATAGAATAACATGATCATGGGACAAAGGATTACAGATCAGAATCAGCAATTTGGGGAAAGAAAATGTTTTAAGTTGCATACATTGTTTCACCTAGTCCAAGTAGTGTATACACGCGGGTACACAAAATCAAAGCAGCGTATACACGTGGGTACACAAAATAAAGGGAGCATATACATATGCACACAGTTTCACAGAAGGCAAAGCGCATATGGGATGGAAAATTAAGGTTTAAGAATACCAAGGGTCCATACCATGGTACTAGCCCACAATATTGAGTGGAATAACGGTTACTTGATCTCATCTAAGAATATCATAGGTTCTAAGTGTTGTTTTGATGCATGGTATTGACAAAAGGCTAAAACTATATAAGGAAGTGAAGATCAAAGTGTGAGAGGGTGCAAGTGATGAAAATATTAAGAAGAGTTAGATCAAAAGAAAATATGCATGTTATGGGTTACTGATGCTTTGCTTGATCTGAACTAAGTATGCACTTGAGTAGTTGATGATGGATGAGATATAATAGATCTGAAATAATTATGCACTAATGATGGATCAGGATCATGAGACCTGAAATGAATTATCATTGTATGATATGATAATGGATAGGGTAGATCTCAGTGCTAATGCATGTTTTATCCTTTAAATTCTATGATCTGGGTATATGTGAAGTCTGGAATAGTTGAGAAGTTATAAGTCATTATTTGTAGATCTATATGCAAGTTTGCCTCAATGAAGGCACGTATACACATGGATTTAGCTCTTCCAAGTAGCATATGCAGAGGAAAATCTTGTTGTTCAGAAATGACTAATCTATCTGATTAGTGATGTTGTTTTACTGCTATTTGTCAATGATGTCTTCATTAGATCTAAAGTGAAATTGATTATATAAGGTGATTAAGTCTAGTTGATTGATTGATTGAGTAAGAAGGTGATCTTTGCTGCTATCTATTTAGAACTCTGTAACATGATAATAGATCCTCATAATGTCTTTGGTTAAGTACAATTTTGGTTCAGAAGTTTTATGATTCAGTATTTGTATAGGTATACACATGTTGGATTACATAAAGTAGTGTATACATGCAGGTTGGCTTCATTGAAGTAGCGTATACATTCTGACATGTGATTTTTGAGGTTGTAGTTGGTTCTGGTTGTTGATGTAGTGTTTTGAGTTTAGTTCTGTATATTGGTTATAGTGATCTTACTATTCTAGTTGATTGGTTTAATTTTGATTAAGTGTTGGTTGATTGGATTTTGAGTGAATGGTTGATTCAGTTGTATCAGAAATTGATGATTGGGTGATTCATTTGTGTCAGAAGTTTCAATGATTGATTGATTTAGAAAGTGATGATTGGGTTTTAGTTATGTTAGAGATTGATGACTGGTTTTAGTGATTGATTGATTCAGATGTATTAATGATGGATGAATGTATTGAGTGATGAGTTACAGTTTGATTTTTGATATTGAGCTTAAGTGTTGATAATGGGTCCAGTATGAAAATTTGATCAAACTTGGCCTACATATAGTGTTGATGTGTGCCAGGAGTATCCAGTCTGAAAAGTTATGAAACATGGTCCCTGGAGAAAGAGTGAATGTGGTAGCCTTCTATAGGCTAGTGCCTACATACCAGTAAACATATCAACCAGTGCAAGAGCTAGGGGGTTGTAGCTCCCATCCAGTAGCAGCTAGTGAACAAGTGAAGTTTGTAGCCTTCTGTAGGTCGGTGTCTACGTAATGGTAAACATATCAACCAATACAAGATCTAAAGGGTTGTATCTCCCTTCCAGTAGAAGTTGGAGAATGAGAGAAGGTTGTAGCCTTCTATAGGTAGGTGCCTGTGTACAAGTATGAGTCTGAGCCAGTACAAGATTGTAAACAAATTTTTATATTAAAAAGAAGACATAGACAACAACAACTGGTGGTTTTCTCTGCATTGGGTTTCCAGCTTAAATCTTGGTGTTCATGTGTGTTTCTTATGTGCGATGGTTTATTTTTTTATTACATCACATGGTTACTGTCTATCTAATGTTTAACAAAGTACTAATGCACTGGCTGAAGACAAACATATGATGGATTAAATGAATCATAAGTTCACTAGATATACGTTGTTTTTCCTAAGAATAGTCGCGTACACACGCAGGTTCGATTCAGTAAAGTCTCGTATAGAAATCTGAATATGAAACGTAAAAAGTTATTGATCTGTAAATACTGATTCACTTATTACATCACATGGTTACTGTCTATCTAATGTTTAATCAAGTACTAATGCACTTGCTAAAGACAAAAATATGATGGATTAAATGAATCATAAGTTCACTAGATATACGCTAATTGTCTTAAGAGCAATCACGTACACACACAGGTTCGATTCCGTAAAGTCTTGTATAGAAATTTGAATATGAAATGTAAAAAGTTATTGACATGTAAATATTGATTCCCCCCCCCCCCCCCCTTAGTATTTTTCCCAACAACATGTCATAGTACAAGGGTAGCTATAATAATGGAAGCCCAAAACTAGGTATATGAATGTAGGAGGGAGAAAATGGTGGTACATGAGTGAACCCGACCTTTTTTTTTCCACCCTTCTTCATATGCATTTTTTCTTTGATTGATTTTTCTTCATAACTTCTTGAGGCTCCAGGGAATGAGAGCCTGTTGTGTAATATATATTAGTGAATACCCCCTTAAGGTGGGCCAGTTCATTACCCACTAGGGGTTGGGACAATCATGGGTTCCTTAATGATGGGGGGGGCTCATCTAGGGCCCATAGGGACCAAGGTGATGGCCATGGAAAAGGGGTAGAGCTAATGCTTGGATTTTTCCCACGTGCTAAATTGTATGTCACGATCATATTTTACATTTTTTGGTACATGCCCTATTAAGAGTGGCCAAATTATGCTTTTTATTTTCTTTTTAGTTGCATAAACCTTCGGGCATCATTCCAGGCCTAACCCAAGTTGTGGAAAAGGGGAGTGGCAGGTTAGCCATATGTGGACCCAGTGAACACATGTGGACTCAGAGGGGGAAATCAATGAATTAGGCCAAAATAAGTGGAAGGGAGTGATGTATATGGTGTCGAGGAGCGGGATCATGCAACCAAAATTGGGATTTCCCATGTAGTGCCAAAACCAAAGATGATGGCAAGTAAAGGAGATCCCACGGGACTAGGATACAAGGCTAACCACAAAATCAGACAATGGAGACAAGAGTGTAGACCTAGCCCACTCTTTCCACCGAATTCCCCCACCAATCCATGCCCAAAAGTGCCCATGATGAGTAAGGAAAATTACTCAATTATACCAATGAAAATCCATACCTTCGGGGTTAGAAGGCCTACTTTCAAACATATAATCATAACAAGTGGGTGAGGGACCACATGGTTGGCTCAGGTGGCAAAGATAATGGCGTATCGAGCTATCTGGTGGTTGCAAGGGGCTGATGGCTGCCGAGTGAGGACCATCTAGGAGAAAAAAAATTCTCCTATATACACTACCCAAAGGTGATGGCTAACATGCTCATAGAAAAAAAAAGATTCACCTTTCTTATCAATGGAAAAATATTGAAAGTAAGTTTTTAAAGATAAGTTAATGACATTAGAAAGCATTAAAGTAATGGGAATATTCACAAAACTATGAGGTTAAGAAACCTGGAAATTGATAAATGTACTTACTTCTCCATGATATGGTATGTTATTATATATATATATATATAAATAGTTATATATATATATAGTAATATATATATATTAATATATATATATAATATATAGTATCAAATTATATTATATAATATAATATTATATATAGTATTTGATGAAATGTTATAAGGATGAGGTACAATACAACGTTTGACAAAAATTCAATAGTTAAAATTTTGAAAATAAAATTCAATATTAAATTCACCATAATAAAAAAAGTTGAAAAGTAATATATATATATATGTGTGTGTGTGTGTGTGTGTAGAGCCAGAGAGATTCACCCAAAGGGATCACTTCCTGTCGACTCACCATGGAGTTTGACCCCGAGAGTGTCGAGAGAATTAAACCTGTGACCTCTCAATAAGAAATTTATTTTAATAACAGGGACTTGACTAATGGACTAAGATTTGAATATTTTTTAATATACATATATTTATTTTATATATTTAACTTTTATATTTATTGAAATATTACAATTTTATAATTATTTATCAACCAAGATCCATCTTAACTCCAGATCTATCAAGCATTGAGAAGGATCGAAAGTTTTAAAGTGCAAGCCTCTTTCTTTAGTGCTAAGCTTGAGGAAATGTTTGCACATCGAGATATTTGATTCCCTCGATGTTTGATAGACCCTAAGTAAATATGGATCTAGGATATATATATATATATTTCTTTTTATCACTAAAACCATTTTATTTCAGTGATAATTCATGGCCCAATGTCAAATTACAAAGGAGTCTTTGCATTTTTAAATAAGATATATTACATAAAAATACCATTAGAAAAACCATGGGTTGTCAAAACCTAGAGCCTAAAGAACGAGGGAAAATTGAATTTATGACCTAAATTTTACTTGAACTACCATAACATCATCATGTGGTCTAAGAATAAAAGAAGTTGAATTATGACAACTAGATTTGGATATGATGTGGTTATTCAAGATAACATTCTTGCTTCCTCAAAATGGTGGAACAGATTAGTACAGAAGGGACAAGGCCCCCTTAAATGTAAGTGACTCCGTTGGATTTTGCTAAAAAGGAAAATATTGACTCGAGATATTCTTGTTAAGCGAGGATGGGTAGGTCCTGGATTTTGTTTTCTTTGTGAGATGGATGAGGAGTCTATTGCTTATTTATTTATTCATTGTCCTTTTGTAATTTCTTTTTCAAAGGAGGTTTTCTTTTGTTTTAATCTTGATGCATCGTGGAATAGAAACTCAGTTGAAAAGTGTCTTTGGAGTTGGAATAAAAGGTTTATTTCCTCTTCCCTTAAATTCCTTTCGATCTTTGTATTTTGGGGAATTTGGCTAAGGAAATATTGTTGTATGTTTAAAGACATTATGGATTTCTCTGAAGTTATTGTATATAAATAAAGATCATCTCATCTTGGCTCAGAAAAACTGCTAAAAAGGAAGAAGGTCAAGCTAATCAAAGATTTGGAGTTGTTGATTGGTATAGTATGGAGTTTCTTTCATGGATCTAGTTAGAGAGATGTTTGTGGTGCATTTATAGTAATTTTCTTCTCCCATAATCTGATGATTAAATGCAAACTAGGTATTGGTCAATCCACAAATTTTTATGTTGGGTTGTGTTATATTCTTTCTATGACTTGCCCACGTACTTAATTGGGGGAGTAGATGGTCCGCCCCCCCCTTCATTGCGTTGATTGCGTAGCGGAGGGGTCATAGGGGATTTGAGGGGTGCGAGTAGCCCCCCTCTCTAGGGTTTGGGGTAGCGCCCCAGAGAATTTTGTTTTTGGACCCTATATTAGGTTGGGCAGACCTACCTATGGTTTTGTGCATGATTTTCGCACATGTTTTTGGACGCGATGGTTTTCGGTCCATGGTTTTGGATGTGATGGTTTTCGGTCCATGGT
>APFE030598909.1:250774-269958 GCA_000404065.3 Pinus taeda
AAAAAGGTGTTGCTAGTAAAGGTGGACACTTTGAAGAATATTGCAGATGCATTGACAAAATCTGTGAGCTCTAAGAAGTTCTCTTGGTGTAGAGAAACAATGGGCATTGTAGGGCTGGATAAATGACTATGCTCTCTTATGGCTCCCTATGGAAAGAAAACAAAAAGTGGGAGAATATTGGGTTGTGTTCTATTCTTTCCACGACTAGCCCACGTAGTTTACTGGGGGGTTAGAGGGGGGGTGAAGCCGCCCCCCTTTCGTTGCGCCAATTGTGTAGCAGGGGGGTCACAGGGGGTTTGAGGGTTGTGAGTAGCCCCCCCTATGGGGTCTTGGGCATTGCCTTGGAAAATTTTGTTTTTGGACCCTATATTAGGTTGGATAGACCTACCTATGGTTTTGTGCATGATTTCACACATGGTTTTGGATGCGATGGTTTTGAGTCTATGGTTTTGGACGCATTGGTTTTCAGTCCATGGTATTGGATGCTTCGGCATGTATAAATATGTATTGTAACATTGAAAGGAACATAATGAAAAATCAAGCTGGTAGTCCCGATTTTGGGATCTAGGGGAAAATCTCTGTGTATATGTGTTTTATGTGTTATGCTCTCGCTATTGTTTATTTTCTGTGTTTTAGAATTCATATGCAGGGAATTTCTGTACCGGGTTAAAACCTACATTTTACAACTAAACTCCCTGCTTAGTATTGTTCCATGACGATTTTATTTTGGAAGAAGGTAAAAATATTCAGATTATATAGCGATTCAAAAGTCATTATGGGCTAGTTCAATGGAATAGTTAATTTAAGGGTCTTTCACTTAGAATTGTGGTAAAGGAAAATCCAGTAGCTATGGTAGCCATATGATGATGTGTAAGTTCTTCATACATATAGGTAAAATAATGCCATGATAGATATGTTATCCAAGGAATCTCTTGTATTAGATGGTGGGTTAGTTTCCATCTCAAAGGTGTCTAATGGTAATGTGTTGTGGGTTTTGTCCTTTAATCTGTTTGATCTTATTCAAATATGATTTAGTTAAGTTTCAAGATATGTTTAACATCTAAGATATATATGGGATTTTGTTCTCAACCAACTTTTTTAAGTTATCAAGTGTGCTAATATATAGCCAAGGGATTGTACCTTTTGATTTCCTATGAAATATCAAAAGTATGTTTTTCTTTTGAAAAATATTTATTGTTGGAAATACTAAGAGTGGGGTGAAACAATATTTCTTGTCAATTAGTATATTTATAATTTCACATAGATTTAATTGTTATTAGCATTAGATGAACATAAACATTCATCAACACCATTCAACAATACATAAAAATAGAGACAATAGACACAAAGATTTTAGGTGGAAACCCCTCTCAGACAAAACCCACCGAATGCTTCTTAGTATTTGTCTTCAAAATATTTACATCAAGTTTTGAGCTCCATATGAAGCAGGCTCCAACCTGTAGGGTACTCTAATTCCCTATTTACCAACTACAACTAGGAGGGCACCCAAACACCCTAGTTTACAGGCTCCAACCTGAAGGTCCTCCAACACCCTTTGTACCAACTACAACTAGAAGGATGCTCCTATGCCCTCTATAGGATCCAATTTTCCCTAGCACCACCTTTCCACCAGAAAGTGTTCTCGAACTCCAACCTAAAGGAGACTCCACTCTCCTACCTTGCACCACCTTACCACTCTAATTAGCCGATGAACCACATTTCACAATTGTCAGACTCGATCCATCTATGGTTAATATCAGTAGAAAAACTGCAAATCAAGAATATGTGAGTCAAACCTCAAGACAAAGCTTAGCTATCAATATCCACTATTATAAACAATTTTTCCTCTCTTATCAATGCCACTGTTGTATTACCTCTTCTCTTGTCATGCCTTTGTCTCTTTGCAAAGTGCCACAAGCCTATCTTGTCCCCCGCCTTAAGCTATCTCAAATTTTGCCACAAAAATCATGTAAGCCCTTTCTATTGTCTCAAATCCTAACTGATCAAATCAACATTATGAAAGTGGACCACCAAACTTTGATCTCAATGCTTCTTCCAGTTTTTAATTTGGATGAATAATGCTTTTAAAATCCATAATCCCTATTTTCAAGTGCATTATAAAGTTTGATAGAAAACTAGTGGGTTCTACAAAATGATCATCGAATGTTGAGAATTGCTAATTAATTAACAAAACGAACCTTTCCTTTTTTCCCTTTTTAATATAAAGTAAATTATTTGAACTTATCACCAGGGCCCTCAAACCTCAGTCCTCATCTCTACAATATGCATCACAACCTTCAAATCACATATATCACATTTATATTGATTTCAACGTAAGATGGATCCTTGATACGAATCAGTTGTAATGTTAAGTTGTGTACTTGTGATAAAGAGTTAAACCTACAATACAAATAGGTTAGGTAACTCATCATATTCTGTTTGTATTTTCACAATCAAAACTACTGACGTATACATATATGTGGCTTAGTCCATTAGACAGTGGCTTCAAAAGTTGTGGGAAATATTCTTCATTGAAGATGCAGGAGGCTATCAATTGACATTGCCAAGGCTGGAATTCTCTGTGCAACCCAGGAAAGTTGTCATGGTCATGTTGATATTGTCAAAAGATCCCTGTGCATGTAAGTTTCGCCTCCAACACTTCCGCTTAATTGATAGAGTCAACATAACATGTCATATATTGGTTCTTGAATCACTAGTGTATCATCAATGGACCATGCTCAAAGTTTTAGCTCATTTCCATCCACATTTGTTGATCTCCACTTATTCTCAGACCTGAAGGAGATCTAAAAGTACAAAAAAAAATTGCGCCATATTTACCATCACCAAATGAGACATTCACAGATGTAGGCCTAAAAATAAATTAATAGCATTTCTCCCTATCGCAGATCTAACCACGTCAATTTGCTGAATGTTTGATATTTGTGATTTATGAAATAGAAAAATCATTTACATCATCACCATGATATTTATCCTTGGTCACAAAACTTTCTCAAATATTGTGGACATGAGTACAAAAGGGATTTACGGACCAATCGGACTTGCGTCAAACCATTGTAACTCCATATGGGTATGCGGCCATACTTCTGCCAGGATTAGAACTCATAAAATCCAGCTCATATTTGCAACTTCGCATCAATTCTTTTTACATCACAAGACGCATGATCACATAATACCTAGCGAGTATCCCAGAACTCCAGTATTTGTGCAATATTCGTGCAAGGCCTCAGAAACTCTCTCACTGATTCAACAATATTCTACAAGGGCCAAGGTTATTTCAGATCACACATTTAAGAATATTCGTAGATGTTTTGATAATCATTTGAGGAGAGATGTTGCTCATCTTTATAGATATTTGAAGGGTTTCTAAGAGCCAGCCATTAGAGGAGTTTTAAGATGGTAATCCCTTTCTGAAATTAAGTTTTATTTTAAACTTGTAGCTCAAGGATCAGGTTGTCTAATTTTAGGGTCCAATTGAATTTGAAGTCAACGACCTTTTGAAAATATAATATAAGGTTCAAAGCCCTTCTAGAATAAGTTAATCCTTAAATTGAGGAAAGCCCAATTCCCTTGAGGTGCAATATATGCTGGTCCATGAAAGATTTCCACATCATTTCTTTGTGGGGTTTTGCTCACAAAATGGGTGTTTGTTCAATTTGGTATAATTCACAAACATTTGGTGACATGCCACATACTAACAGAATCAGCTCAACAAGGAGAATCCAATGACAAGGATACCCAAGGAAAATCCAGTGATCGACTTCTTTAGAAACCTCCAAGAAGTTCAGAGTATGCCCATTGTCTAGGGAATCCAAACCCTAGAGCTAAGGTTTCCGACTATCTTTCCATAGAGCTTCCAACTTAATGAAATCCATAAAAATATAAGAGTATTAACTAACTAATGTTGACACTAATGACAACATCATTCAACATTTATAAGCATTAGTTTGTTATAATTTTTTAAATTATAATTTTTATTTAAATAATATGACCTATTCTAATTTTTTTATTTTTACTTTAATTATCGAGTTGACATTAATTAATTATTAATTTTATTTTTTGCATAGCTTAACATTACAACATCTCCTTTATATTGGGTTGGACACTGCTTCTATTTTCTTTTTCTTTTTTCTTCGTATTTATGTTTACATAACAATACCTTACAACCTCTCTTTCATATTGGAATGAATAGGCTAAATACTATATAAATTTATATAATTTAAGTGTATATGGTATAATTAAAAAATTGAACATAAAAATAAACAAATAGAAATTGAAAAATATTATTAAAAAATGTCATGTTCTATATAAATTAATAACAAGACTCAAACATCCTTGTTGTCAATGAGAGACAACAATTTTTTACTGCAGGGAATCTACAATCATATATATATAATATAATATATATATATATATTAAATATATTAGGTTTTAGTGTTGGCTTAGGGGGTCCTGACCCAAGTTCAACATTAAGTTTTCTAAACAAATCCTTACACTACTAGCACTTTCGGCATCAATCCGCAGAGCGCAGACTGAAGTCTCACCCAAAGCAGTATGGGGGGATGTTGGAACCAAGTTTCCACACCTAGAGATGGTTATGATGTCGTTCTATACCCTTTATCTGCTTTCAGGCAGATTGATAAGCCCTTGAGGCTTAACGATATAACTTTCTCTTACTAACCTCTAGACCTTCGCGAAGGTCTACAACTATCTTTCGCAGACCCTAAATAGGCGAATCAACCACTTACGCATCTCTGTAATCACTCCTAAGTTTGTTATTACTCAAATCAACTTAAGTGTCTGATATCTTTAGTATGCATTAAGATATTATTCGCGTAAACAGATATTATTACTTGCGTTCATATAACAATGTAAAACATACAGATTCACACTTCAATACAACATTAAATCATAAACCCATTATTCATCATAACATAAACACATTTATTCATAACAAAAGTAAATGGATAAGACATAGATATTTCCATAATAGTCTCTTTATTGATACCTCAGATCTCTTATTTACTCAAAACTACCCTACGCACTCAACTGCAGGGGTCCACGCACTCAGTTGCGGAATCTATTCTGAGCCTCTGCATACACATCTGCAGAGCCTCTCTTCTACTCTAAGACTCTTCGCTCTTAGATCCTATTGACCCATTAGATTTGTCTTCAAACTTCTATGAACTAAACTGCCTTAGACTCTCTAAGACTCTCCTTTTTATACAATCCTATGGTTTGCGGACCATGGGTAGGTCAAATAAAGCCAACACAACTTACATAAATAGAGGGTGAAACATGTTTATGACACTTTACATCTACATGCTCCGCAATCATAACTTGCGAATAATTTACACTTTACATCACAAAAACTTGGGCTTTCAGCCCCAAAACTTGGGTTGTTTCCCCAAAATTGACCTTAGGGGACCTTATCCCAACAAGACCCCAACACAAATATCGTGACTTGCCCTCGAGTCAATCTACTAGCGTGGAGATCTTATTTCAAAGACCTCCCAACTCTACTTGTGCTACTGCAACTTCAGTTGTGCACTACGTAGCTTCCTGCTTGACCTACTCCACCAGTTGCTTGGTTGTTGGTCCTCTGCCATGTTCCTGGATCTTTTGTTATGTTCTTTATAGGCTAGGAAACTTCTCCCCAATGGTGGCACAGATCACATAGGCGTCATCCAACCAAGGCCCCAATCTGGCCTTGAGGACTGCCTCCTTCCGTTGCGCTACTTCCACCTATTCTTGTAGTTACTTTGCCTCCTGCAGCTTTGCCAATCTCTTCGTGAAACGATGGTGTACATTGTCATCTTTGCTTCGTCATGCTGCTGCTGTAGTTCCCGAGCCTCTGTGTTCAACCTCTGCACGTTAGGTTCTTCCTACATACTCGTGATTAGCTCCATAGACTGGTCAAAGAGCGCAATGCATTCCTCCACTGCGACATCTATTGCAGTGACTCCATCCCTCAAAACAACTTCACACTATTCTTTGACTTCTGGTGGAGTTGAAGGATGTGTCTTCAACTTAAGCTCTGTAATTTTCAGGTTCAGCTCAAACTAAATCTTTTCTATCTCAGTCTTCGCTTCATGCACACCTGCAGCCAACTTCTAAATCTTAGCTTCCACCAGCGCTTCTTCTGGGATATGCAGTTATGGAATGGTTCTGCATGCTTCAGCTACTACCACGGCGGTGTGATCATTCTTCTCCTGCACCTTCTTTCAAGCTTCTAGCGCGGCTGTCTTTAACAAATATCTGCTCATTATTGATTTTCTGCACATTGATCGTGCACAGCGCACACTGCTCTCAGGCTTTAAGCTCCTCAATCACACTTTCTTGCAGTGTCTGAAGGAATTCACTAGGGAGCATGGCCAATTTTAGACCAACATTCCTCAAAGCACTAACTGTAGCCTTGTTAGCATCCACCTCTTTGCTCAAGGCTCCATCAGGTAGCGTGACTACCAAAAGATCCAAAGAGCAAACGACTCCGCTGTTGTCGTTATCCCTGGCACTAAACTGGTTGAGGTTGCACTACTCTGCCATGCTCCTGCCTGTAGTCTGGTTGTTTGGATTTGTATCTCATGCAGACTCGTCTGAATGGCATTTAATGCTTTCTTTTGTTGCTACTCAAACTGCTGCAGTAGTTCTGCTGTTGTATCCCTTATCTTTTCCCGAATGTCATCCAAGTTGCCCTCTGTCATGGTGATCGGGTCCGGCGACGACTTAGCGGCCTTGGTCTTCTTCCACGGTCCTTCTTTTTCCTGTTCCCTGTTTTGTGTCACCCATAAGGGAGTGCTTTCTAGATCTCCACCGCCCTATTCTGATTGCTCCACTTCCTCTATCTATGGCGAAGGAGATTTCTCACTTTCGTTAGAGTCATGCTCTTCCTCTTGTTCCTTGGCAGTGTGCTACGCTTCTTCACTTGCCTTCTCCTTAGTCTCCTTCTTTCTCTTTTCAGCCAACTGCTGAACTTTCAACTAGGCCGCTTCCTTTTTCTGCTTTTTCGCAGACTTACTAGACTCGGCAGACAAATCGTATGTTGTGTGCCAATCTGCTGGCTAACGCTCAAGGACTGCTGCAATTGCATCATCCGTCACGAAGTATGGTAAATCATACCACTTCTGTTCTGGGTCCTTTCGCGCCCAAATGGAAATCTGGTGGATGTCCGCTTTGAACTCTGCATACCCAGATAACTATTCAAAAATGGTTGGGGATAACTGTGGCTTCCGATTGATGGTCATATTAATGCTCATTTCCATCAATACCCAAAACACCTTGCTCTCCCAAACCTTCTCAATGTCCTTTGTGGCCCATCGTGAAGCAAACTTTGATGCTTCTGGAAAATCTGGCGTGATCGAAGGAAATTGGCTATCCTCCGGCAACTGCCATGTGACCAGCAAAATCGAAAGTAAGAGCCATGAGTAGTGAAACGTCTTGCTCTGGTCCTGTCCCTCCTTGCAGTTTGCAAGGAACTTGATACACTAGTAGCGCGCCGAGTTGAATTGTATGCCCTTCGTGCACTGGGCCACTAGTGAAACAACTGGTGCTGGAACCTCATCTGCGCAACACTTCCTCATTATCTTACCAGCCAAAATCTGGGTGGCCACTTTAACCGCCAGGTCACTTATGCTTGAAATTGAATACCCACGCAGCTTCTTGACAAGCATAAACTTGTCCTTCATTCGCTCGATGAGGTCACACTCTCCCATATTTTCGCTAAATGCCTTGGCCAGATTTAGTCCTGAATGTGGTGGTAAGTTGATCCTATGGATCAGCATGTTGGTTATAGGGATTGACTCCTCCAACCATAGGCACTCGTTGTGCACCAAGCACAACAGCTATTTGATAACAATCAAATTTATGGGAGCGTTGTGGTAATGCGGCACCCATAGCAAATTCAACAATCCTGCCTTTTCTACCCCACGAATCCACTTCATCGGCTCCAGTGCAGTGACATGAGAGTCCTTGTAGAATACTCACTACATGAAATTATCGGTAGTTAGGTGGGGGAACCGCTCAGTGTCCCTCAAGTCCCAATATTCAAGATTCAGATGTGGGACTCACGCCAAGTGTGGACCTTCAAACGTGATATTCTCTAGCAATAGGGGTGTATGAAGGAGAAACTTTCCCTCATCTGGGTCCTTTGGGATCTCCACCTTGCCCTGGCGTGGTGGGAGGTATTTTGGCAACTTTGAGATAGGGTCTACCCCTTCAATATGAATGTCCTCTGCTCCCTCATCACCCTCCAGGTCAACCACTTTGCCCTTTTCCTACTTGGTTGGCTTTTATTTTCTCTGATGTTTCCTTGGTGACTCAAGCATGAGCAACGTCTTCTTCTGTTTATCCTTCTTCAACTTGGGAACCTCTCCTGGCGGCGTAGGCTTAGACCTAGGCAATTTCAGCACTGCTACGGGCACCTCCATACTTACGACCTCAAGGGAATCTCCCTTAGAGGCAATAGACCGTCCAGCACTTGTAGTTTCCATGTGTTCAGACATGAAGAAGTTAATAAGTTGTTGAGTTTTCGCAAGTAACCTGTCATACACAGAAATAGCCACCAAGTCGTCGAAGAACGCATGGTTCATACACACCAGACAACGTGACACATAAACTCTCAGAATGCAAAGTGTCCCTCATTGGTCAGCCATCTGTAATTTATAGGAAATTTTGAATTCAACTTCGATTGTTCCCCCCAAAATCCACTCATAAATTATAGGTTGGCAGCATATTTTCAAAGATCTCACTCTTAAATTCATCCTTAGATGTCGTCCCCCCACTCCTCTTAGCCATTTTCTCACTGTCAAATCATGAACAGTGATGGTAACGGTCACTTTCTCGTTACGTTGCGCAGCTTCTCATCCTATAGCGTAGCTCCCTTCTCGTGTCCACTGACTCTATGACACCTACCTCTCCTGTACAGGCCCCTCATCGCCCAAATCTACAACTTGGGGCATTGTAGTTTATAGTCCCGCACCTCCTTGCAACTACTTGGAGCACTAAGACTGTGTTATCGTCATATAGTCATCTGGCTGAATCCCCGTTGTATGGCTTCAATCAGCTTCCATTTATCATTCTGGGAATTGGATCTCCATTCAATTTCACCAACTAAACTGCGCCACCATCGGTAATCTCCTTGATCACATATGGCCCTAGCCAATGCATCTGAAACTTTCCTGGAAATTTATCAAACTTGTTGTCATATAATAAAACTAAATCGTTTACCTTGAAGGTGCGTAGTTTGATGTGTCGATCGTGCCATGCCTTCTCGCGCTCCTTCTAAACTTGTTGATGGAATCCAGCCAAGAATCTATCTTCCTCTAGCTCTGTGAGTTATGCAAGATTTTCTTCTAAGGCTTCGCAGTCTGCCATTCCTATGAACGCCACTATCCGTAGACTAGGCACAATGTACTCCATCAGCATCACAGATTCTACGCCATAGACCAGTCGAAAAGGTGTCTGTCCAGTCAGCTTTTTACAAGTATTTCTATAAACCCATACCCGGCTGGTACGCACACGTCCCAATCATTCCTCTTGGCATTGCAAACCTTTGTCAGCACATTATCCAATATCTTATTAAACGCTTCCATTTTCCCATTAGCCTGAGGGTGATATGGCGTGCTCTTTTGATGATAAACTTGGAATTCCACCATCACGACGCTGATCGTTTCATTAAGGAAATGTCTACCACGATCACTCATCAAAATCTTCGAGCAACCAAACCAAGTCAACGCATATTCAAATAGAAACTTTGTTGTTTTTGTCCCTTTACAATCCTTTATAAGTTGCACCTCCACCTATCTGGTCAAATACTTAGTCACGGTGATGATATACCGCACACCTGTCTTCTTTCCTAAAGGCGGAATGGCTCCTACAAAATCAACTGCCCATTTTTCAAATGGCTGCAATGACAGTTGCGGATTCAAAGGCAACTCATACCTTCGCGATGGTCTGCCTGTCCTCTTACATGCATCACATGCCCTACAATATGCTTTCAAATCCTTATGCACTGTTGGCCACCACAACCTAGCGCATAAAATCTTCTGCATCATTGCTTTTCCTGCATAATGGCCTCCAGCAGCCCCTCCATGAGCTTCAACTTGGATGCTTCTTCATTCAAACTCAATAACATAATGTCGCAATATCTCATCCACTCCCATCTTATACAAGTGACTGGCAATAATAGAAAAATCTACTGTGCGCACCAGCAATTCCTTCTTCTGTTGACTAGTGTATCCTTTTGGAGCCATTCTTGTAGTCAGAAAGTGTATGATATCTGCAAAATGATTGTTTTTTATGTGCACCGCAAAGAGATGCGTGTGAGACAGTCCTTCCTCCAAATTGGTAGGCTCCTCCCCTGTTACAATGCGCAACAGATAATCTGGTCCTGCATTTAATCACCCTACCTTCACAATGACTTTGAAATCATATTCTTGAAACAACAATATCCATCTGCAATATTTCCCCCCCAACGGAGGCTTGTTGACCAGGCACTTTAATGCAGAATGGTCTGTATACATCTTAAAGTGTTCGCCTAGCAGGTAGTGTTTGAAATTCTGGAGCACGTACACCATAGCCAAACCTTCGCGCTCTGTCGTTGAATAGTTCTTCTCAGCCTTAGATAACTTCCTTCTTACAAACACGATAGGGTGATCCAACTCCCCCCCACTGACCTGTGTCAATACTTCTCCCAGCGTAATACATGATGCATCCACATGCACATGAAATTCCTTCTTCCAATCCGGGAAGACTAAGATCGACACAGTGACCATATTTTCTTTTAACACATCTAGGCTTCACTAAAATTCTTCATTCGAACAGAATGTGGCATCCTTCTTCAGTTTCCTGAGATCTACGCATATCCTTATTTCATCCTTCTACTTCAGCGACATGGTGACCTTCCGTCTCTGGGATATTAACATTCCTCAGATCCTCCTCTTCTTCTTCAGTAGTCACGTTGTAGCATTCTAGGGCGTGGCACTGTTGGGTGGTCCAATCTGGTTGAATCAAGTCCAAGGGATCCGGCGGGATTCTGAAGATCGCTACTTTGACCTCCTGCAGTCATAAATGCACTCGAATCCATTTTCAAAGCTAAATGTCATCAACAATCCCTACCTCAAAATATCCCATTCTTCTGTGCCATGGCGGAGCTCTGTTTCCAAGTACCAATTCATAGGTATTACATCCAAGGTCTAACAGAATAGATGCACCCACTTCGGTTGCGGTTCTACCCCATAAGCATTGGTCCATTTCGCTAAATGATCATGTGGATCACTCCTTCCATTGTATTTCTCCATCAATCGTACCTTTGGGTGACCAAACCATACCCTCATCAGTCTTCTGTATTTGCGCCATCCATCGAAATTGCCTTTATGCATACTCCACCATCTTGCAGGCGTAGCGCATAGTGCCAAGTCCAAGGCTTGGAAGCAATGCTTATCTGTCACTTCCCTTTCAAATGCATCCAAAAATTTATCAATGTCAGTTAAACCATCATAGTAACGTAGACTTCTTACCTCTGACAATACACAAAGCAGTGATTTGGTCATCACGTTATAGCATAGCGTAGACACTTTGTGCAATCGATTCTTCTAGTGTTCCAATTCGTCATTTGAATATGAGGTGTAGGAGCTTTCGCGGTCCCATGTAATACGTCCATCTACTTTCGGATTCACCCAATCTTGATCTCGCATTGTTATCTTATAAATTTGGTCCAAATCATTGTCACTTTCATAATCGCAGATAGGTTCAGTTTAGCGTGGTCCTTCTTAAGGGTCCAACAATACTACTACACGTAGCGATTCTCTTTCAAATGACATCGTCCGCTTCTTCAAATTGATCACCCCATTCATGTCGATAGCCTAGGCGATCCCAAGGAGAATGAGTTAGGGGTTGTTGTCGTCGACAATCTCTATTACTTCAAAATCTACCAATGTGCTCATGCCTTCAATATCGACTGTCAGTCCTTGCAATCATCCCATGGGGATAATGTTTTCTTGATTCACCATCCTCAATTGAATAGGAGACCACTGTAGTGTAGGTCTCCCCATTCTCTCCCATGTTTGTTTCGGAAAAACATTCACATCTCACCCAAGATCTAGAATAACTTGCTCCACTTCATATTCTCCTATTTGCACGGTGAGCCTCATCTCATGCCCTGTTCTTTCCTTATGCTTACCAATTTTCCTGACCACGCGCGGTCCCTCAGGAGCACTACCATCACATTTATTGATCAACTCCTGTAATCCCTTTATGATCTTGCTATCGCGTAACAACTTCATATAGATCTCCAAAAAGGTAGTAAGCATGGATGGGTCCAATTCTTCACACTGCTTATCCTGACTTCCTGAGGTAGAAGCCTCAACAAATATTTTCTTTGCTTCCATGAAGGTTTCCTTCGCGTGCCTCAAATCAAATACAACCTCCTTTTCTGGAGCTTTGCAGACCCATTCACCTTGTCTTCGCAGTTGTCATTCCACTTCACAGCACAATATTCACATTGGGGTCCTCTTCGTGGGGTTCAACCCTCATCATCTATAGGTTCTGCATAGGCTACTGAGGTTGCGTCCCCTTTTCATGCATCTTAGCTATTAATATAAGGCAGTCTTCTGTCACGTGGTCAAACTAGGTATAGTATCGGCACGATAGGCATGTCGGGTTCGTGCATTCTTCTGCGTAGTGTCTTGGACCTCCACAATTGTCGCAAATAACTTGCCCCTGACCTCTGACAGGTCCTCCTCCACCTCGGCCTCATCTGCACCCCCGATATCATCCTCGCAGCCCCCCAACACCTTGATCCGGACACCAAGTTTCTGTCTACATCTTATATGCGAGCGTTCTCTCCATCATTAACTCATAACTATGGCAATTGCGCTCATCGTGACCTACTGATTGGGAGAAGTTGAAGAAGAGCTGTTGCGGTGTCTATACAAATTTCTACAGCAAGTGACAATTATTTGACGCGTGTTTTCCAGTTATCTGACAGATAGCACACAGCAGCGCGGGCCCTACACTTGGCCCTGGTTGAGCTTCTAGCCTCAAAGGCATCATCCCTCCTCCTGCAACATAATTCGTGAAGAAAGGGCAATGATATTTATCATGCCCTTGACTCTTACATTTCAAACACCAAACCTCTTCGTGCACCTCTGGCCAAGCCGCTCTATCCTTCTTCAGACTTTGGAATTCTAGGGAAAAGTTCTGCAACTCAACGTGAATTTTTTAAACTTCTATAGCAATGTCTTGAATTGGTGTCTTGTGCAATCTCATCGCAATCTCCAGGGCCTCCACCTGGGTCCCAATCTTTTGCTATGATAAAGAAACCCTCAGATGAGGCAAGAGCGAAGCCACAAACCATTCACGGTGCTACCCATCCATAAGATTCATGTCAACTTCCCAGATCTTGCACTTCAATCTCTGATCCAGCTCCCAGGGTATCTCGCTAGGCTTCATCATGATTTCTTTGAATCCAACGATCAATTACACTTTAGATTTGGGCCTACTGAATTCTTTATTCAACGCAGTCTGAATGTCTGCTAATGTAGCCATCGGGTTATCAGTTCAGTACTTAATGTACCATGTTAGTGTGTGTTCATGTAAAGAAGTAACCAACATTTCTTTCTTCATCTGATCATCTGTAATGCCTTGGGCTTCCGATACAACCTTCGCGATGAACCAAAACCAGTCCAGGTCCTCATTCCCCAAGCCCTTAAAAATGGGCAATTTTATTGAATTCGCCATATTGATTGATGGTGGAGGTGGTGGCGATCTGGGCGAAGGTGTATGCAGTGGAGGTGAAGATGGAGGTGGTTGTGTGTGGATGTGATATTCGCAGGAACCCTCGCCTTATTAACTGAGCAACACTTTGCGAAGATGCCTGTGCTGCTTCTTTGTTATCACTCAGAGGGGGCTCAATCAACAGGCTATATTCAAGTCCCGTTCCCTTTCTATCCTTGAATATCTTTCCACTTCGCATAGCTCCAAACATCAAGGTAATTGCATAACCCGCTTGTCACACAAGAGCATTTTAATCCAAGTATTCAGAGACCTTAAACACTTACCTCGCGGTCCTTTGAAGAAGCGTCGCTTTGCCTCGCTGTAGCTCACCGAGGTATCGACCGCGAACTCTGTCACAAATCCTCCCATGATACGATCAAGCCAGTGATCGACAGAGTGTGCGATCTTATCTTCAGAGGGGTCCACACTATCGGACCATCAAGCCTCCACCTTCCTTAGCCATCTGCTAATTTAGAGATCCACTCGTATAATTCGACTGAGAAGGAACAAAAAAAAACTTCGTGTATCTATGTGTACAGATATATGTCCAACCACTATTCTTTCATCAATCACGGGTTCCTGTTTTCTTGCACCGCGAATTAGTGGATATTCCTATCCAACCAATCTCCAATTTCTTTCTTTGTTGGATTCCAGTGATGCGACATCACATATCTTTTTATGCAGATCCTAGTCCCGGCAACGGAACCTTTTGTTGGGTTAAGGGGTCCTGACCCAGGTTCAGCGTTAAGTTTTCCAAACAAATCCCTACACTACTGGCCCTTTTGGCATCAATCCGTGGGGCACGGACTAAAGTCTCACTCGAAGCAATATGGGGGTATGCTAGAACCAAGTTTCCACACCAAGAGATGATTATGATGTCATTTTATACTCTTTATCTACTTTCGCGCAAATCGATAAGCCTTAAGGGCTTATCGATATAACTTCCTCTTATCAACCTCTAGACCTTCGTGAAGGTCTACAACTATCTTTCGTGGACACTAAATAGGCAAATCAACCACTTACGTGTCTCTGTAATTACTCCTAAGTCTGTTATTACCCAAATCGGCTTAAGTGTATGATATCTTTAGCATGCATTAAGATAGTCTTCGCGTAAACAAATATTATTACTGGAGTTCATATAACAATGTAAAACATACAGATTTGCGCACCAATACAACATTAAATCATAAACCCATTACTCACCATAACATAAACACATTCATTCATAACAGAAGTAAATGGATAAGACACAGATATTTCCATAACAACCATTTTATTGATACTTCAGGTTTGTTTATAGACTCAAAACTACCCTGCGCACTTAGCTGCAGGGGTCCGTGCACTCATCTGCAAACTCTACTCTAAGCCTCTACGCACACAGGTGTAAAGTCTCTCTTCTACTCTAAGACTCTTCTCTCTTAGCTCCTATTGGCCCATTACATTTGTCTTCAAACTTCTGTGAATTGAACTGCCTTAGACTCTCCAAGACTCTCCTTTTTATACAATCCCATGGTCTATAGACCATGGATAGGTCTACTAAAGCTGACACAACTTACATAAACAAAGGATAAAACCCTTTTATGACACTTTACATCTACGCACTCCATGATCATAACTTGTAGATAATTTACACTTTACGTTGCAAAAACTTGGGCTTTTAGCCCCAAAACTTAGGCTTTTGCTCCAAAAGTGACTTTAGGGGACCCTGTCCCAACATTTAGCCTCTAAGGTTTCATTTTTTTTTTTTCAGAACCTTTTTTAATATCTTTTGATTCCATGAAAAATATCTTTTGATTCCATGAAGAATTTGAAACAAATTTCAATTGAATTTTAGATCTATTTTGTGAAATTATTAATGTTCGTGTTCAGCTTTCAATTTATAAAAGTCATCAAATAAATTCGCCTAGGAATGAAATTCAGAAAATTTCAAATTTAATCAATTATTTTTGTCGAACTAGGTGACTTACCTTACATGTATATTAACTTAAAAGTTGAGGCTTGAAGCCAATACGAAAATGTTATTAGGAGTTAACAAGGCTCAAAGCCATTACAACCATATTTAGCGAGAAAGTCATTACAATAATATTTATCAAAGCATTATAGCTAGAGCTACTAGAGAGGATTCAAATTTGGATGGGGAAAATGAAGATGATTTCAATTTAGGTGGGAAAAATGATAATTATTCCACTCAGCCATTCCCAGATAATCCCAATTAACTTATATATATGATTTCCATTTTCTACTTTTATATATATGTATGTATATATATTCTTCTATTTTAGTTATTCTAGTTTATCCTTTCTTAATCCTAATCATATAATTTTCTAATCTATTCTAGTTTAATAATATTATTTAATATTATTTTTTTACTTTAAAATTAATAATTAGTTTGAAGGTTTTATTTCAACTCAGGTTGTGCATGGAGGAAACCTGTTGATTTTTTTTTATTTTTTTTTAAAAATCGATAAAATCCATTGAATTGATTCTCAACAAAAATATCTCAGCAAATGTTCCCCTCTGAATTCCTATAACAACATGTAGTGAAAATGCCTATCAAACAACTATCGTGTGTTTAGGAGCCTGAAAACTCTGCATATTTTAATAATTAAATTTTTTGCAAATAAGAACACAATGCCATGGACTAGATTCCTGACCAGGAAAATCTATCCATTGGTCTTTCAACAATTTAGGCACTGCAATGCTATAGACTAGATTCCTTTTCAGGGATATCTGTCCAGATGGGACTAAGATGGACTCAAGATTTCAACCTCTATAGGTACCATCATGCTTACTTGCTAACCATCAACCCAAATATCTAGGTGTGTATAAAGAAAAAGAGCTCTATAATCAACACCACCTTTACCAACTTCAGGAAGTAGACATCAACACAAAGTGTTGATCAAATGTCCTCCCAGGCAATGCTTGACTTACAAAGTCTCAACGCTCCTTGATCCAGCATACCAAGGATGGCCAATTTGTACCAATCAAACTAATTGGTAACCAACATGCTATCAAATCCTTCGAGATATTTACCTATACAAACACAACCCCAATGAATAATATAATTTCATATGTACATAATCAAACACAAACCTTCAGGGTCTTCCATCCAACTTGTTGTTGCTTCTCTACTTTTCGTAGTAAGACTATCAACCGAATATCTCACAGAATATTCCTCAATCGTACACTTTCCTTTCCTACTTCTCATGCAACAACATATTGTCATAAATTTATTCTTCAATAAAAACCAAGATATGCCCTCCCTCTCAACTAGGGAGCATCTCTTTATCCATACTCCTTCTTAATCTCAGGGAGATCAACTTCTTCTTTTTGTCATCAGATAATATTTCGTGGCTTCCAAACATTTCATTAGATTTATTCCCATCAACGAACATCTTCACCATATTGAAGAATGTGTACCTGCATAACTTAGATAGCAAGTACAACCAAATCTATAGAAGCATGAAGTTAGCCATATTAGAATTACGTAAGAATTTAAACCTTATATATATCAGATACCCAAAATTAAATAAGAGACACATACTCTTCAAAATCTTGCTAGGGAATTTGTCATAAACCCTAGACTAGTTGATAACAACTTTCATTCCATCTAGTAATTCAGTGTTTCTTTTAAATGTGTGACATACCCTACTACAACATATAGAAAACCCTAGAAAAAATTCAAACAAATATAGATCTACAAGGCATCTAACAACTTTCATAATTCATATGTGTTATAAAATGTTTTGTCGCACTTCAGTCTCATATCCTAATCATCGCACTTTGTGTCGTCAATGTCACAAGTGTCGGAAAGTGACGAAAGCTGTAAAAAAAATATATTCAGCAGGAAACATGTTAGGAAGCATCCTTGAAGGAAGAAGAAGACTTGCCTTGAATAAATTATGAAGAACTTGTCCAAAACCTTGTTATGCAAGCCCAACACTACTTTTAGTAGACAAACCTGCACTGGTAACCTTCTGTCTAACTAGTGACTAGAATTGGCAGCACACCTTTTGATAGGAAATTCTGCACTGACCGTCTTAGGGAAATTTTTACTAAAATGGAGGAGAAGCTTCTCCTACTAGAAGTCTCAAGAATGGAAAGCTGGTTGCAGTTGAATGAGGATTGTAGCGAGACCTCCCATTCGTGGTTCTTGATCCTACTTTCATGGATCTTCCCATTGAAATGTGGAATCTCTCCCTCCTTTTATGGATCCTCAAATCCCTCTCCTTCCCTAAAAATCAAACCCCTACCATATAATTTTGGTTAGCTGCTGGTTGGCTATTCCTTGGTTGCCTTCCTATGCTGAAACTATGCATAAATTCTACCCATTTTTCTAAGGAGAAAGGAGTGCTTGAAGGTCTTAGCTAGGAATTTGAAACTCACATGAAGGAGGCTTCCAACATCAAGGCTTAAGTGGTTGTAATGCTTACCTTTAATATCTATTAATAATACATTATATGTTTTCTTTCCACAAATGTGTATGTGATTGCCCATTTAGTATAATACTCCTTGATTTCTTATATGGTTTATATTGGAATGGTTTTTGCTATTTATGCATTTGCTGTCTCCACATGATTTTCCTTTCAGGTATTCATCCACATTGAGAAAGAGGATATTAAGCTTGGAAGTGAGAGAATCGAGGAAGAAACCAATATATTTTAGCATAAAAGTGAGGTATGTAATCTACCCTCCTTTTTGTTTTTTGATATAAACTAGAAAGTTTGCACATATTTATCTAGTTTGTTGCTAGATCCTCCCATAGGACTAGAGGGATCGTTTCTTTTTGCAGAAAGGATTGCTTGCACAACAAAATGGCATTTCCATTGGGGAGCTTATAGCCCTTTAAACGTCCCTTTTATGCTTGGTCTTTTTGATTAGTTTGGCCAACCTCTTAGTGATCTGTAACTTAGGTTTGTTATGGGTTTTCCTTTTGAGTAGTATTTTCTTTATAGCATCAATTTTGGCTCTCTTTGAGTTTCTTTTCATTTTCCTAAGTCTTTCTCATCCAACATATTTTATCTAGGAATAGTCACATTGTCAGCACTGAATTTTCCCATTACATTTGTGTTGAATACCTTGTTAGCCTACCAACATGTGTTTTTACTACTAAAGTAGCGCTGAAAACCCTTGTTAGTGTGGATTTTGACCATTAAAGTAGCGCTGCTCCAAAAAATGAGATTTTTTAGGGCTTTTGACAGAAGGTCTAGTGTGTCTTTATATCTGAAGTGTCCTCCTGCTCTGTGTGCATAGAACTTGCCATTATTTTGTTGATTTCTTGTTGGTTTGCAAAAGTCCATCCCATTATTTGAAGTAGTGAAAGTTAATTTTGGTTGAGTCTTTAGGTCTTTGGGTCAATTTGACTTGTTGTTTCCTTCTTGTATGTGTGGAAG
>APFE030598909.1:287090-303569 GCA_000404065.3 Pinus taeda
TCCACAATTTCTTTAAAACATACCCAACTTAATTCCAATCCAAAAAAATATATATAGTTTAATTTTAATTTCAGCCACACATTTATGTAAAATAAAGCCAAGGAAACTGCCTCTATCATCCTCATTTTTTTAATTAAAACATCATTAAAAAACACTAAAAAAATTTGTCAAATTTTAATGGTTTAAAGTTAAAAAGAGTTTTAAATGCACTGAACTAATTTATATATTAAAAAAAAATGATTTAATCCACATAAATCTATAATATTTTTAAAACATATTATACTTAATTCCCATAAAAAAAATAGTTAATAATAATCTTGCTCGGAGCTGGATGGTCATGAATAATATATTTCAGCAAGTATTGTGGAATCCACAATCACAGAGCTTATGGTGCACACGAATTTTAATTTCAGCCGCACATTTATGTAAAATACAATAATATCAAGGAAATTGACACAAGTTCAACAATTATACAACTTTACAAATATTATGGTTATAACGGCAAATTGACGCAGCTTCCACAATTATTCAACTCTACAAATATTATGGTTATAACTGCAAATTGACGCAGCTTCCACAATTATTCAACTCTACAAATATTATGGTTATAACCGCAAATTGACACAACTTCCACAATTATTCAACTCTACAAATATTATGGTTATAACCGCAAGACTAGAATAACCCGAAAATCCTATAATTATGAAGATAAAATTACACTGCAAGCAAATTGTTTAGATTTCACTGCAAGCCCATTGTTCGGATTTGAAAATTAAGTGTTATAGGAACGCTTTGTTCAAATTTAGTGTCCGTTCCAAGTTGAATGGAAAGGTATAGACTCTGGATAAGATTTTAATAACGTTTTCAAAAAAACCTTAGCCGTCAAAAATACGTTCTGCATCCTTCCAAACACGTCATGCCTAACGGTCATTTAAAAATGTTCAACGTATTTTACGGGCAAAATGGCCTCTGACGGACAAAATGCTCGTCAAATTCCAACCCTGGCCGGAACATGCTTTTCTTGAAAGTAGTTAACATCAACATCCACGTCCGTGCAAATTTGGAAGGTTCAGGTTTGAATTTGAATATGAATTTAAGGCGGGATTTTTGACACCTGTTAAATTCAATTAATATTTTTATGCCAGAGAGAGCTTGTTATATTATCTTATTTCTAAGGTAATGGAGGGTCTTCATTTGGCTTCAACACCCATAAAATTAAATTTCTTTTAAGTTTTTTTTTTTTTTTTTTAGGTTCAATGCCAATAGAATTGAATTACCAGTTTTATTTATTTTTTTAACTGAAAATTATAAGCTTTTTAATCCGAAGCTGGTTATATTCTTTTATTTCTAATGTAATTTACGTTCTTCATTTGGCTTCAACAACCATAAAATTAAATTGTTCTTTAAGTTTTATTTATTTATTTTTTAGCTTTAATACCAATAGAATTGAATTACTAGTTTTATTAATTTTTTTAATTGAAAATTATAAGTTTTTTGATCCGAGGTTATATTCTAACGCTCTTACTCCATAACAATAAATACTCTATGTATAAGTGTTTTCTAGTTCCGTGCTTTTTACTATTAATAATTAATGCTTCAGGTTTCTAGAAGCCATATATTTCTTCTATATTTATGCATTCAATAATTAATATATATATATAGTATGTTTTCATTTAGGTTTCAATATTCAATAATATATACAGTATGTCTTCATTCATGTTTCAATAGTAATAGATCTACCTTTCAGTTTGGCATGCATTTTTTATTTTGAAAATGGTAAGTTTTTTATATGAAATTATAAGTTCACCCATTTCAAATGCGATTGGTAATTTAAATTAAGATGAAGTTAAATTTAATTATATCGATAAACATGTTTATTTTAAAGTAGAATAGGGATTCGAAAATTTTAATCTGATTATTAATTATTATTAGATTTATGGTAGGACCATTAAGTATTTGATAAAACAAGAATTAGTAGTATACACAAGTCAAAGACTGAGTTTTATGGGAAGGTAGTTATGTTTTTTTTGTCATTTTTTTAAATTGATTAATTAACAAAATATCATTTGAGCAAGCTTCATATGAAAGTGTTATGGTTTTTTAGGCATGTGATATTGTAATATACCCTATTTATAGATTAAAAAGCTCTGTAATAAAGTGGATATAAATTTTCATGGATAAAAATCTTCTTCCACGCTGTCTAAAATGAATATATGTTTAACTTATAATAATAATAATAATAAGATATTTAATTTCAAATTTTTTTAAATTTTAGAAGCCTGAGATGTATTATGATGTAAATGCTTTGATGTTTATTATGGATTGATAATTATTAACATTTACTACTCATTTAATTTATATAATTATGCAAGTATGTAAATTTCTATTAAAAATGTGTTATTTTTTTAATATTGATTATTTAAATACATTTTAAATATTTTAAAGCTACTTTAATACTAAAGGTTTTAAATATTTGAAAATACATTTTATAGTGAATTACTCGTGTGTTTACACCTTTTTGTTATGGGGAGTGAGATAATTTATCTCATTTTGGTTATTGGATTTGTGTGTTTAAAATTTTTTAGTATAGCATTTTCTTTCCAAAATAACATGCACACTTTACTTTGTATGGTTTGAAGTGTAGAAAGAATTTTGATTGTATTTTGCTTCTTGCTTGGCCTTTCTCTTCTTCTTCGTTTGTAGGTTTAGATATATTTTCTTAATCTTTTTTTAGTTTTTATATAGTATTAAACAACTAAAATTTCATCTTAGAAGAATGGAAATTCATGTTTAAAAGAATGTATTCCTTACATGAAATTATTCTCCAAGCTTGCATCCTTGTATTTTCCAAAGAACTATAATTTATCTAGAGCACTATATGATTTAAAATATTATTCCTTTTTAGTGAACCATAGATTATTTGCTTGACATATATAAATACAGAGATACAGAGGCAACAACACTGTGGATCGAACACACGACCTTCTCCCAACAAAGATACAAATACAGAGGCAACAACATTGTGGATCGAACACACCACCCTCTTTCAACAAAATACAGAGACACAGAGAACAACATTGTGGATATTCAATTTGACAATTGGGCATATCTTGAAACAATTAGGTACATATTGAAAAAATTCAAACAAATTCCTGTTTTGAAATCCGAAACGGCTATGAATAAACAGCACGAATTCGGATAGCCACCAATTCGAATTCTTCTACCAACTCTTAACTAAATGTTAGGGTTTAATTCAAACGGCTATGAATAAACAACACGAATTCGTATAGGCACGCATTCGAATTCTTCTACCAACTCTTAACTAAATGTTAGGGTTTAATTAAAGAAATACCAATTACAACCACCAAAGAAATAAAAGGTTACCCAAAAACCGAAAAGTTACCTAAATTTAAAATGCAGAATATTAATTAGGTTAGTTAAAGATATACGAACAAAAAGAAAAGTAACATTAAATTAAAAGAAAACAAACCAAAATAATTAACCCTTAAATTTTAAAATATGCAAAGTAAAAAATTAAAAGTTAAATTAAAAAACAACGTGTAATTTCTTTTGACCTAAAAGATTGACAATTTCAAAGTTAGAAAGACACAATGGTTGATGGCAAAGCAAAAAAATTAAAAGTTACATTTTAAAATAACATTTATTTGCTTCTAAAGTAAAAGAAATTGACAATTTCAAAGTAAAACATAAAATATAGAGCCTATTTCTACCTAAATTGTAGCTTGAAATTGTCATACAGTAACTTTGTTATAATAATGTTTTTACAAAATATCTTAAATGTGGAGGAACAATAAATTCAATCAAATCTACTTGACGTATAACTCTATAAACTAGTTGTGCATACAACCCTTTGTTCTCAATAACATTATGACTTTGTCGAATATGGATAATAGACTTGAGTTAGAGTATTCAAATTTTTCTTTTTGACATCTTTATATTTTGGTATATGTTGTCAATGGAGATACTTCATTCTCTATCTTTAAGTTGAATATAAGAACCAAAATTATCAAGTTAAAGGGTGTAGTTGGTACCAATTAGTTAAACTTTGAATTGAATATGTACTAGAAAAATCATTTACATGACTCTTACCATTGTTTTGTGCGAGATTTTGTAGGATAAAACAAAGGTGACTACTCCACTATAACTAAACAGGTATCACAAACTTACAAAATCCAAGAAACTTATAATTATAATGCTTAAGATGGACCAACTAATCTCCAAAATTTGTTGTTCTCAAGCATTGCTATGGAGGGATGAATCACTTATTATTTTCTCTAACTAGAAATTATTACTTATCTTCAATTGATTCCAAAACATGTCCATATTGAAACAATCCTTGCAATTATCATTATATTTTTTCCAAAGAAAAATCGAAAACTTTTTATTAAGAACATAAAAAGTTTTACATTGCACATGCAGGTGCATTCCTTTACAAAATCTGAGAGAAACTCATGACTGTTTTTATAAAAAAGAAAAAAACGCTGTCTTTTGCAACCATTCCTTCACTGTTTGATGCGCACTACTATTCTAATCGCCTCTGGTCCGAGGTACCTGTGGGCCGCGTTCCATTCTATGAACATAAGACTGTTCACAAGGATATTTTATAACAGCAAATCCAACCTCTTCAGTAAAATAAAGAGAGACAGCCCGTCAGCAACGAGGAGCTGTACCGCTATTTCTGAAAGAGGGAAAGCAAATACAGAGGAAATGAATTTTAAAAGAGAGGAAAAACGAAAAGAAAACGCCCAGAAGCTAGAGGACCCGAATGAAGGGCGGCTGATCCGTTCTGCTGGTCTGGTCTTGGGCCTCTTCAATGATCTTCCAGCTGCCCAGGACCTGTGAGAGACCATCTTTGGACAGATTATCTGCAAGTTCATTCTTTTCCCTGAAGATATGCCGAAGAGAGAAAACGTGAAAATGAGATTTGAGCCTCAGAATTTCTCCCAGGATTTGTTTTAATATTAAGTTTCTGCAGGTACTTTGACCATTAACCCATCTGATCACGTTTTGTGAGTCTCCGTAAATTTGAATTGAAAAGGTGTGCCTTTGAATGAGCCAACAGATAAGGAACTTTAGAGCCAGAAGTTCAGCCAAATTGTTGGAGCATGTTCCTAGACCCACAAAAGCTTTTAAAACATGAGATGATGATTCGAAGATGACCAAACCTGCTCCAGCTATATTGTTTTGAGAAGCGCCATCAAAAAAAGCCCAGGGGATTCCTTCTGTGATCTGTAAATATGGGATAATTCTTTGAGATTGGCCTTCCTTCGGTTCAGGGATACAGGAAAAAATGGCAGTGCTCTGAGAGGCAGTGATAGCTGAGGGGGTACTCTTATCCTGGAAGATACTCTTGTTTCTGGCTATCCAGATGCCCCAACTGATAATGAGGGGGAGATTTCGCAGATTCCCATTTGGATGAGATTGCCACCACTTCTGCCATGCTTCTTGAACATTTCTACCTTCCCATTCAAGTTTTTTGTTCAACAGTTTCCCAACCTCTCCCCAAATATGGATAACTTCTGGGCACCTTAGGAAAAGGTGATTAATTGTTTCTGCTTCTGATTTGCACATGGTACATCTCCCAGGCCCATGCATGAATCTGGCTTGCAAAATGTCCCAGGTTGGGATTTTGCTATTTAGGATGCACCAGAAGAGAATTTTTGACTTTGGGGGGCTCTTAAGTTTCCAGAGCTGCTTGGACCACCACCCCGGGTTCCCCCAACCTTTCCTTGACATAAGGAAAGTGTAACCACTCTTTGGAGCGTAATCCCCAGAATCTGAGTGAGCCCAGATTAACTCATCCTGACTATCACTTAGCCGAACATTCGATCTGAATAGTTCCTGGGTAAACGCACTCCATTCGTTCCTCCACCTTTGCTCTAAATCCACTTCATCTCCATTCTTCCAGGCTTGGCCCCAGATAGATGATGCACCCGGACTTGCCACTTGATTTAAAAATAAAAGCCCTTTTTCCTCTAGCTGCTGAACCAGGCCTGGGGAGAGAGCATAGTTTTCGTTACAACCGATCCAGGGATCTTTTCCTATCTTTACCTTTTCTCCATTTCCAACCTTCCAAGCAAGTCCTTGTTCAATCACCTTAAAAGACTCCAGGGTTGCTTTCCATATTGCCGACACTTTCTTATGGCTCTTAACTGGGTTCCTGATCCAGGCTTCTAAGGGAGTAGGGTCAATATATTTTCTCTTTACTGTTCTGGTCCAGAGATTTTCCATTTTAATGAGACGCCACCCTGATTTGGCTACTAATGAAAGCCTGAAATCAGGAAGGCTTTTTATCCCCCATCCGCCCCATTCTTTTGGCCTTGCCACTTTTTCCCAAGCAACCCAAGGGAGGACCGACGATTCTTTTGATCCTGCCCACAAAAATCTACTACAGATTCTCCTAATTTTCTCCAGCACACCTTTGGGTACCCATGTTAGGGTTGCCCAGTAAACTGGGATGGCTAATAACACGGATTTTATCAGGGTCAATCTACCTGCCCTGGAAAGCCATTTAAAGCTCCAGTGGCTGATTTTTGCTTCAATCTTAGCAATAAGCCAGGACCAGTCCTCCTTCCTGTAATCATTTGGCTTCAACCAGAAACCCAGGTACTTAAAAGGAGAGACCATGTTACACATTTCAAAAGGGAAATAAAAACTGAACTGCTCCTTTTCTATTCTATTTAGGCCTTCCACTATGATTTGAGATTTTCTGGGGTTGATCTGCATACCTGTAGCTTTCAAAAAGAGTTCAAAAATATTTTTTAACTCTTTTAATTCATTTATGGAGCCGTTAGTAAACACCAGAATATCATCTACAAAGAGTAGGTGTGAAATGAACAGATTTACCGCTGCCTCTATACCTTTTATTTTACCTTCCCTCCTGCTTTTATGGATCAGCTGGCTTAGACCTTCAGCCACTAAGAGAAAAAGTAAGGGGGACAAAGGGCATCCTTGTCTCAACCCTTTTTGTCCTTTAAAAAAAGGGGTGGCAGCTCCGTTTATGAGGATTGCATAACTGACATCTGTGACACACCCCATTATCCAGCTGATGAAGTCCACTTTGAAGCCGAGGTGTGTTAGAAGCAAACGGATATATGACCAATTTACCCTGTCGTATGCCTTTGATAGATCAATTTTGATAACAGCTCCCTTCTTGTTTTTCATCTTCACACTGTGGAGAACCTCCTGAGCCACCCCTATTGCTTCATGGATTTGCCTCCCATTCAGAAATCCAAATTGTTCCGGAGAGATGTGCCTTGAAAGAATTGGTTTAATCCTGAGCGCAATCACTTTTGCAATTACTTTGTAAATGCTGTTGCATAAAGAAATGGGTCTAAAATCCTCGAAAGTTTCCGGTGCTTCCTTTTTTGGGATGAGAGCAATGAAAGTTGCATTGAATGGGCTGTACATTTCTCCCTTTAATCTTGACTCCTCCACAACTTTTGTGATTTCTTCTCCTATCTGTTCAAAAAAGTGCAGGAAGAGTTCTACTGACCAGCCATCCGGCCCGGGGCTTTTCTCTTTTGCCATGGATTTTATGACACCTTCCACTTCCTCTTTCGAAACAGGTTCCATTAGGGAGTCCGCTTCTTCCTCCTCCACGTATCTGTGAAAGCTTTGCGCAGTTTGGATGGCTTCCGCAATGGTGATCTCGCCATTGTCTTTGAAAAGGGATTTGAAGTGGTTCACTCCCAAGGATGAAAGAGCTTCAAAGGTCTTTGCCTCCCTTCCTTCTTCGGTCATTAATTGCCAAATGGTGTTTGCGCTTTTCCTTCCCTTTGCATAGTTGTGGAAGAAACTAGTGTTTTCGTCCCCTGCTTTCAGCCAGATAGCTCTACTTTTAAGTCTCCATTCTTCCTCTTTTGCCAGCAGGATTTGATTCTTATGCTTTTCCAGATCTACAATTTTCTTTTTTGATTCAAAAGTCGCGTATCCATCCTCTTCTATGCTTTCAAGCTTCTGGAGTTCCTCTGAAATCTTGGTAATCTCCTCGTTCTGCTTTAGTTTCCTGTCCTTTGCCCATAAAATTGTTGCCTTCTTCAGTCTTTTGAGATTTTCCATAAAGAGAAATCCCTTATTCTCCTGTGATCCTCTGGCAGCATGTATCCATGTTTCTTGAAATAATTTGTTGTAAGATTCTTCTTGAAGCCACGAAGCATTGAATTTGAATGGTGCTGGAGGTTTTGGGGGGACTTTTGCCAGCTCAAGAAAAATCGGAAAGTGATCCGAAGGACCCCATTCTTCCACCCATTGCCTGAATAACGGAATAGCAGCTGTTAAAGCCTCATTAATTAAGAATCGATCTAGTCTCTTCGCCACCCTGGCCTCTCCGACTCTTCTGTTCCTCCAAGTTGGTTTCAGCTTGATGAGATTAGCTTCCAAGAGGTTGTTTGAGGCTAGAGCATTTATAAAAAAGTCTGATTGCGGATCTTCTCTAGCAGCAGGACCCCAGGCTTCCGCTCTGCCTAGGGAGAAGTTTAGATCTCCTCCCATCACCAAATAGTTATTCTTCATAAAGGATTTCTCCAACAGATCGTTCCAGAAAGAAATTCTTCCTTGACATGGCCCATAGATGTTAATGATAGTTAGAGAAAAATCAAAATCAGTGGACTGACATTCTATCCCCAAAACTTGCTTCATGCCCCACTGGTTCCAGATCTTAATTTTACCTGCTCTGATTCCAACAGCCAATCCTCCTGAGTGGCCGTCGGAATCTATTGCTGAAAAAGTCCATCCTGGAAGGAGAGCGTTAAGCATTGATTCGATGTCCGCCCCTTTCCCCAGAGTCTCCTGTAGAAGTAAAACGTCCGCCTTTGAGTTCGTCACTATCTCCCTGAGAGCCAGTTTTTTGGGCTTACTGGCCAAACCCCTACAGTTCCAGGAGGAAATTATCATTTGTAAACAGAAGCTGGGGCTTTCACTGCTCTAAGTGCCCCTGTGATTGATAGTTGTTTCCCGTCTGCTACATCGTGGATGGCCTGGACTTGTGCCACAGAGAGCCTTGATTTCCTACCCCTTTTTTTCCCCTGCTGGCTTAGGGAGGTAGATGGCTCGATGCCCCCCACAACAGCAATCGGATCCTGCTTATTTACAAGAGAGCGAAGGTTGTAAGGGCATGAAGGTTGCTGAGGCAGAAAAGGGGATTCTAGACGATGCCCAAAGCGGTTCAAATCCAGGGAAGGGATAGCTTCAGATAAGCTATCAATACAAGGTTTCATAATGCCCACATCCACCTTTTGATTGGTCTGGATTGGGGTCGGGCTTGGTGGGGACACATCAGCAACCTTCTTTGAATCCCCTGAATCCAGACCCGCTTCAAGCGGCTCCTGCAGTTGTGCCTGGGGGTCTGCTTCCTGGTCCTTGCTCCTTTGCTGCATATCTACCTCCAAAGATTTCTCTTCCTGGGCTGCTTATTTCTCCTTATTTGGTTGATCCTGAGAGTGCTTGATGGTCTTATCCGATCTCACCAACAATTTCTGGGACCTTCTCCTCCGACTCCCTAAGGGGCATTCCTTCACCAAATGCCCATACGCATGGCATCTGTGGCAGCGGAATGGTAGGTATTCGTAGTCCAAAATTTGTTCAAACTCATATTCCTTATATTGAAGGATGATTTTCTCTGCCAGGCCTCCACTGGGTCTAAGGTTTACCAGGATCCTCGCCATTGCCCTGTTGTGAGTTTCCTGGAAGGACATGTCTGCCTCCAAGTATGAACCCAGCCGGTTCCCCATCGCCTTAAACACTGATTCAACCCAAAGGTATGAAGGCAGCCCTGGCGCTCTAACCCAGACCGGGAAAACATCAGCCTTTTCGTGGACAGCATCAAAAGTGGGGCTCCAGTTTTTGAGCAGCACCGGAATGTTCTCGATCGACCAATGCCTCTTCAGTACCCATTCAGCTGCCTCTTTGTTCTCAAATCGAACTGAAAACCATCCTTTTGCTAAGGTCTACACTTGAAAATCTCTGATTAAGTTTGAATGCCACTGCTGCATGCCGCAGGTTTGGATGAACGCAGGCGAGAATTTCTTCCCTCTAACTCTGCCTACCAGAGTGCATTCAGCGACCTCCAAAGCTTCTTCAATCTGGACATCCATGCCCAGAATTAGATTCCTTTCTGCTCCTTGGGATTTAATCAGTTTCTGCTTTTTCTTTTGCCCTTCTGCTGGTTTTGCTTCTCTTACAGGGGCTCTTGGGACTTCGTTCCTCAGCTGCCCTCTATGCACTTCTGGCCCGGAGATCTGGGGGAAAAGATCTGAATCCAGGCAAGTATCGTTCAAAAGCAGCAGAGGGTGATGATGGTTTTCGAACAGAGGCTGATTTGTTACCTGGCCTTTCTGGATTGAAAACTTGTCTGCTTCCCTAGGCACCTGAAGGTCTACGGGAATCTGTAGCCCCCTCACCGTCTCTTTTGAGCATCCCCTGCTCGATCTATGGATCTGATGCTGTTTCTTGCCTTCCAGATGCTTTAATACCTTCTCAAGCGAGTCCTTGGCCTCGACTGAGAGGGTGTGGGTCGATCTGTCGGAGTCCGAGCAATACGGGGAAGGTGCTGGGGATTCCACCGAGCCAAATAACCGAGCAACGTTCTCAAATGTTGGGTCTTCCCCCCAGACAGAGAGAATATCCTCCTTCGCTGGATCGAGGTCGATGCCCTCCTCCGGACTCACCATGATTGCTGAGCAGGTTATGAAGCTTTGTCGGCTGGTCGGTCGTTGAGAGAAACGATGTCAGAAGAGACCGAATCCTATTCCCCAAGAAAAAAATATCAGACTTTTTGTCGTTGCTGACCTTCGGATCTCTGATCTTCACAGGCCGTGGGCCTCCACCAATCCATTCCAACCTGCGATTTATTTTATTCACGATCTGCTGCTCTGCGCCCCGTCCATTGACGGTTGCCCTGTCCTCGACCCCACGGCCTATGACTGGCTCAAGACCTGTTTTCTGCTCCTACCTGCTGCTCAGGGGGGGATCACTTATCCCCGAGAAATAACCAGATCCATCCATAGCGAGAGATGATCTACAAATATAGGGCCAAGATCTGTATTTGCGTTCCCAGAATATCGTAAAAAGTAGATTCAGAGAGGTCCAAGGGGCGGAGATAAATAGGATGCAGGCTTCTGAATCTGGTCAGTGAGGGGGCCGATCTACCTTCCGAATAACCAATCTGGGCAGTGTGGGGGCCGATCTACCTTCCGAATGACCAGATCTGATAGGTTATGTTTAGATCCATGGAAGAGACATTGATCCAGAGAGGGAGCGATCATCCCTGGCCAGTGGAGGATCCGTCGCCCACCGTCCGCACATCGACTCTTCGGCTCCCCTGCTCATGCAGCTTCAGGTTTTTCTACTCCGTTTGGGCTCATTCCTCCCAAAGAGTCCGAATTCTTTTCCTTCTTACTTGTCTCGGGATTATGAATTTCTTCAAAATACATCAAAAGATAGGTACACTTATACTATATTATTTATAATAATATATATATTATATATATATATAATAGTATTATATATATATATATATATATATATATATAATAAACCAGTTCTTTTTAATTTACGTATATTTTTTTTATATTTAAATTTTGTATTTTCTTGAATATTAAAAACTTAAATATAAAAAATTATGAAAGAATATATTTAATTAAAAGAAATTAGTTGATATATATTATATATATTATATATTTATATATAATATAATTATATAATATATTATATATGTATATATATATTATATATATAATATAAGTGTTTATAAATGTATAAATTTGTATAATTTAAGTGTGTATAGTATAAATAAAAAATAAACACACACACATATGAACAATTTGTTATTATAATATACATTTTTTTTTAAGAAGAAAAACTCCCATAATTTTATTCATCTTGAAACAATGGAACAAAATCACATTCTACATATGCTAAAATGAATTCTGAGAAAAAAGTCTCTTGGCTTCAGAACAAAAAAGAAAAACACAAAAACAGACATAAAATGTTATAATAACCACTTAACTTATCTTTCTTGCCTTTCCTTTTTTGCACTTTCTGCCATCTCCCTGTATCTGGACCAACCAGAACCATTGCTAGCTAGCAACTTGTAATCTTCAAAAGGGATTATTTTTTGTGTCAGAGTTTGCAAAAACATGGGGTCTCTTTGTACCCCCCGTCCCATCTTCTATAAGATTCTCATTTTCCTTCTATTAAATGTCATTCTACATGTTGGATATAGACTGTGTTGAGACTAAGCATTAACGTTTTCTTGATTTGTTTGGTTCTCAATGGTCTCTTCTTCTTCTTTCTCTAAAAGGATGGGATGAGAAGCCTTCCATCCTTTTGGTTTATGGGCTTGCCTCTTTCTTTTTTGATACCTTTATTTTGTGTGGGCATGTGCTATGTAGATGTCTTGTTTAAAAGCATGCTTGACATCGAAATATTTTGTTCTTGTAATATAATACTTGGGTCCATTGAATTTTTTTGTGATTTAGTTGAATGTGATCAGGTAGACCTTTTTTAAGTTCTACCTCAACACATATTTTGGAGAAAGTGAAAATACCTTTCTTTGTTCTTTCTAGTTCCATCATTTTTAATGTCCCCAAGATGTTTCCCATTTCCTCTAGCACCTTATTGTGCCAGAAGGGGAGGGGGAGTTTTGGTTGTCTCACCCAAACCAACACAGTTAAGACCACCATATTTGTAGCTTCAAAATATAGGAACCATGGGATGAATGTGGTGATGAAGATCCAAAATTTACCCCAAAAATGAGGCTCATCATTCAGGATGATCTTCAGATATTTTTGTGTATTGAATTAAACAATAGAAAACCATTTGTAACATAAATAAATATCACAATTTAGGCTCCATGAAGAAAATACCCACTAGTGTAAAGCATCAAATTTAAGATAAAATCCATTGAACCTACAAATTATAACATTTGAATGGAGGCTAGAAAATAGAGAATGTACCTCTGGACGATTAAATGCCATAGTTTGTACTTGTTCCATTTGATATATGTTGTAAGGTTCCAGGCTAAATTCGAGCTTATCAACAATTTTATGGGCCTTCCCTACACTGCATCCTTGAAAGAGGTGGAACCTGGGGCACCTCCATATAGCCTCAATTTCAATATTATGGTAGAGTCTTTGGTTATACTTGATCCTTCACCTAAGAATAATCCTGAAGAATATTTCCATAAAAAAGGAGACTATGTGCACTTGTAGATATACAAAGCTTCTTCTCTATATCTTGCATAAGTATTTACATAATGATAGAATCAATATTACAAAAGACGTGGATTTCCCATGTAGATCTGTGATGAAATATGGAATATAGATTGCTCTAAGGCTCCTTTCTACCTGCCCACAATGGTCGATGAGGCCCATACCCAGCGATGGGTACCCTCATGCCTACAACCGACACTCCAAAAATATCAAGGTAGATGTAAGAGATAGAACCAAGGGGATACTAGACAATGTTCTAGTTGTGCTTGACCACTACAAAATATTTAGCAACTCAACAGGAATACTCGACCAACCAATAAGACCATAGAGCTGAACCATGTCTCGCATGAAAGAAAATTACGCATTTAATTAAATAAGTCAATATGGGGCGAGAGTGAAGCCACAAACCATTCACGGTGCTACCCATCCGTAAGATTCATGTCAACTTCACAGATCTCGCACTTCAATCTCTGATCCAACTCCCAGGGTATCTCGCCAGGCTTCATCATGATTTCTTTGAATCCAACGATCAATTGTAGTTCAGATTTGGGCCTACTGAATTCCTTATTCAGCACAGTCTGAATGTCCACGAATGTAGCCATCGGGTTATCAATGCAGTACTTAATGTACCATGTGAGTGCATGTTCATGTAAAGAGGTAACCAACGTTTCTTTCTTAATCTGATCATTTGTAATGCCCTGGGCTTCCGACACAACCTTCACAATGAACCAAAACCAGTTTGGGTCCTCATTCCCCAAGCCCTTGAAAATGGGCAATTTTATTGAATTTGACATATTAATCGGTGGTGGAGGTGGTGGCGGTCTAGGCGAAGGTGTATGCGGTGGAGGTGAAGATGGAGGTGGTGTGGGTGGATGTGGTATTCGCAGGAACCCTCGCCTTATTAACTGAACAACGCTTTGCGAGGATGCCTGTGCTACTTCTTCGTCATCACTCAGAGGGGACTCAATCAGCGAGCTATATTTAGGTCATGTTCCCTTTCTATCCTTGAAGATCTTTCCACTTCACATAGCTCCAAACATCAAGGTAATTGCATAACCCGCTTTTCACACAAGAGCATTTTAATCCAATTATTCAGAGACCTTAAATACTTACCTCGCGGTCCTTTGAAGAAGCGTCGCTTTGCTTCGCTCTAGCTCACCGAGGCATCAACCACAAACTCTATCACAAATCCTCCTATGATACGATCAAGCGAGTGATTGACAGAGTGTACGATCTTATCTTCAAAGGGGTCCACACTATCGGACCATCAAGCCTCCACCTTCCTTAGTCGTCTGCTAATTTAGAGATCCACTCATATAATTCGACCAAGAAGAAACAAAAAAAAAATCATGTATCTATGTGTACAGATACATGTCCAACCATTGTTCTTTCGTCAATCATGGATTCTTGTTTTCTTGCACCGCGAATTAATGGATCTTCCTATCCAACCAATCTCAAATTTCTTTCTTTGTTGGATTCCAATGATGCGACATCACACATCCTTTTATGCAAATCCCGGTCCCGACAACGAAACCATTTGTTGGCTTAAGGGGTCCTGACCCAGGTTCAGCGTTAAGTTTTCCAAACAAATCCCTACACTACTGGCCCTTTCGGCATCAATCCGCTGGGCGCATACTCAAGTCTCACTCGAAGCAGTATGGGTGTATGCTAGAACCAAGTTTCCACACCAAGAGATGATTATGATGTCGTTTTATACTCTTTATCTACTTTCACGCAGATCGATCAGCCTTAAGGGCTTATCGATATAACTTCCTCTTATCAACCTCTAGACCTTCGTGAAGGTCTACAACTGTCTTTCACGGACCCTAAATAGGCGAATCAACCACTTACGTGCCTCTGTAATCACTGCTAAGTCTGTTATTACCCAAATAAGCTTAAGTGTATGATATCTTTAGCATGCATTAAGATATTCTTCACGTAAACAGATATTATTACTGGAGTTCATATAGCAATGTAAAACATACAGATTCGCGCACCAATACAACATTAAATCATAAACCCATTACTCATCATAACATAAACACATTCATTCATAACAAAAGTAAATGGATAAGACACAGATATTTCCATAACAGTCATTTTATTGATACTTCAGGTTTGTTTACAAACTCAAAACTACCCTGCACACTCAGCTGCAGGGGTCCATGCACTCATCTGCGAAATCTACTCTAAGCCTCTACGCACACAGCTATAGAGTCTTTCTTCTACTCTAAGACTCTTCTCTCTTAGCTCCTATTGGCCCATTACATTTGTCTTCAAACTTTTGTGAACTGAACTACCTTAGACTCTCCAAGACTCTCCTATTTATACAATCCCATGGTGTGCAGACCATGGATAGGTCTACTAAAGCTGACACAACTTACATAAACAAAGGATAAAACCCTTTTATGAAACTTTACATCTACGCGCTCCGTGATCATAACTTGCAAATAATTTACACTTTACATTGCAAAAAGTTGGGCTTTTAGCCCCAAAACTTGGGCTTTTTCTCCAAGAGTGACTTTAGGGGACCCCATCCCAACATTTAGCCTCTAAGGTTTCATTTTTTTTTTAAGGACCTTTTTTAATTTCAAGCTGGAGGTTTAGTCAATCGGAATAACATATCCTCTGACATATCTCTTTCTGACTTGGGTAAACATGTTGTTATATTACTTGGTGCAACTCAACCATACAATTCTTATCATTTTGTGCGTGTCAATTTTCTTGCATGTATCTGAACTTATGTTTTTTTCTTAATTTCTGGTTACTATCATACATCTTAACCACATCTCTCCAGGTTGTTATATATGCCATGAGTGCTCAGAAGTAAGACGGTAATATCTAGATCAAGAATGTTTAGAATTATGTTTATTATTTTTTGGGGTGGTTTTTGAGTATAATTATGTATATAAAAAAATTTACTCATGGAGTTTTGAATTTTGAACCAATGACCTTCACATCAAAAAATGCTTTGTGATTATAGGATAAGTTGTTTTGTTTTTTGGCACTGTTATCCGGATAAACTAATTGGTTTGAGGTTATAAGATAAATTGTTTTGTTTTTAATTTTTTCTTGCGTGTAGTTTTTCAAATTGCAGTATTATTTGTTATTATTTAATTGCTATATGATTCCTATTTACTTATAGGCAGTTAGTTGTTTGAAAACTATATTAATATAAATCAATTATCAATATAATAATAAGCCACATTTTCCAAGGGATAAATCCAGGGATTAAAATGAGTATATA